>VFSE01000125.1:0-41760 GCA_010157825.1 Vickermania ingenoplastis | reverse complement strand
GCAAGTCCCTAGCAAACCAATACACTAACGTTATTTATAAACGCCCACGAAAAGTAAGGCCTCCTCACAAATACAGCAGTGCAAAGTCTCACTGCCAGTTTAATACAAGTAACCATAAAATCATGAACATCCTACGCAATTGTAACACCAAAGGACAATACCACACCCACAGGTTATTAACACCAAAATTCCAAACTGTATATTCCATGACAGCAAACAAATCAGTTTAACCTTGCGACCGCAATCTAGTAAAGTAAAGATATATGACCATTGTGTATACCAAATTCGAACGAAATCATCAACAAGGGTAAACCTCAGGTACACCTGCAATCAACAAAATAAAGTAACCTGCATCTCTGTACCAACAAATCAACACACTACTAATAGCATAGCCGAAACTAAAATGCAACATTTAAACACCATTTCATAACTCATGCATGGGCAACCCAACCTACCAACTAAAACCCAGCAGCCACAACTAACATGAACTATAAAGCCCAGCAAACTTTCAAACCGAAGTAAAACGACGCAAACACTCAATATTAAAGTACAGCAGCCCGTACACACCAGCTAACAGAACAGCCCAAATCATCAAAGCACTGAGCAAACTAATACAATACAGAATCCTAGCAGTCTAGTAATCGATAGTCAACACCACTTAGTCAGAAAATCATAAGACATCTTATAAAATAAGAAGCATGCCTACAGTCACATAACCGCTCGCAACATACGTTCAAACGACAACCATAATCTGCAAACAACGCAGTCACTTACCCGCCAACAAAGTCTCACAGGTACCAAATTAAACAGACCTACAACATGTAAGTCTATACGAGTATACCCTGCACATATCCAAACAATGTTACAGCAATCAGCACAACATAACCTGTTCACAACATAGCGAATACACTTAGCCTATAACCTACTACACGTAAGTAAACTACAGACACCCACGGAACCACCTCAAAATGCAGCCGTAACGAAATACTACCGGATCCAACAGTAACTACGTAATACAGGATACACAGTAGGCAACCCTCAACTGTGCGTGTCCAATGTCAACAACAACTTACTTCAGCAAATGCAGCTACGAACCTTAATACCATCAGTAAGCATAAGTATGCAACCACCTATACCACAAACCATAAAATATACAACAAACCCGTAAATCGTTCAGTACATATAGCCACCCTAAAACCAGCAGCACCAAAAGCCCGCAAGCGACACTCTCGGGCAACAAACTAATGCACACCACATTCAAACATAAAGTTGTATGCAAGTTCACGTTCACAATAGTGTCCTGTGCGTCTACGTGCACCCCAGAACTAATCGCATTAACAAAGTCTACAAGGTACATTATTATGCAGTCAATTTCACACAAGTAACTATATAAACCCGCAAAGTAAAACAACCCATCAAACCAATAATACAAGTATGCAAACTAATCCCGTAACTCCAACGCCAACACCAAATTTGCAAAACACTAACTAACCCAACAACAATCCCACGTAAAGAAAACAGTCACACACTATCAAGCCAGACTAGTAACTTTACATAAACGTAAAACTCACCACCACTTTAAAACTTGCACTAAAGCAAACCCAAAGCACAAATCCAGCACCCACGTAAACATGCCATCAAATAACAGTAAGTAGCAATAACTGTCACTTAAACAACCCAAAGCAACACGAAGGTACTAAGCGTACCAAAGCATACAATACCAAAGCCAACCCTGCATAAGCCTAAGCCCACTATCACCTACCCTCCATTGCAAAGTACTCCCTAACCTCAAATATCAAACTCTTGCCATTAAAACGCAACAATCTTGTTAAATATAAGTACTCACAAAATCTTAGCAAACTGCAATTTACACCTGGTCACAGTTCAAACTATCACACCAATAACCAGTTTCACCTGCACGCAAGCCAACAACCTAACTGGGCAGCAACAACAAACCAAACATAGCAAGTTAACCAATATATCAGCAACAAAATCAACCATAACCCCTGTAACAATCAAAGAAACATATCGAAACACAATAAACTAGTATCAATGAACTGTAATAATTTATAAATAAAAAACTCAAGTGCACACTATTACTAGATTTCTATTGTATCATACATTATACACATCACAACACATATCGCAAACCACACTCACCAACTAAACTGTACGTACTTAGCGCAAAACAAACCATCTACTACAAAGTAAAGCAAAACCAAATCCCTGCCAATAAACACCATCTCCTATAAACAAAAACTCTCCAGCGAGTATTCCCTAACAAACCTGTAGGCACCCACTACACAAAACATCACAAACTTAAACGCACTTTAAACATCAAAAACACATCTCAATCAGCAATCCACATTCGCAGTAACACCCTCAACAAATAGTAGTACACCACAAATATGCATATTAACACAATATACATTTCCTGCAAACCTAAGCACACAACGCTCGCCAAACTATAATAACAAAACAGTTTCACATATGAACATATAACAACCCTACACAATAAAATTTCCAATAAAGACAATGTCTGTAAATCTACAAGTCATGGTTGCCAACTGCAATATAACCTTCCACCCACAGCAAATAATTTAATGGACACTACCAAATCAACGTCAAACATACATCCTACAAGTCAATCAAATATGCGAGCTAAACCGTAATAACTAAAAACCAAACTGGAAAATAAAAAACTATTACACATGCAACTAAAATGAAACAAATCACTCTAATGTCCTGAAAAATCTTTAAAACAACACAACCACCTCCGCAAATGCAACCTACAGTACCACACCCAAGCGCATAATACTCACTCAAGTAAACAGTGTAAACATGAGGTCACTATATCACAATAAACACAAAATACAAGTGCCCATGTAGCAGCATAACACTACTCCCACGCTAAACGTCACTATAGCCGGAACATCTAAACGTTAACCACTATAACAGCCCATAAGACCTTTAACCAGAAGTCTCAAACAAGCGCTTAACATATTGCACATCAAGCTAAACAGTACATTGTAAAGTAGCCCAAACGACCTGTTACACAGATATCAATCTAATCAAGTCAAACCACCTCAACGTTTACGCGCAACTTAGATCAAATTAACTGCCCGAAACAAGTAGTAGTATACCACAACCAAACATTACACATTTAAACCTCATACGTAGCTATATGGAATCCACCATCACCCAACTTAAAGTCACATGAAACACTCAAAACTTACACAACCACTAACACCATACCGCAAGCAGCACTTGCCTAGGCACTCCTCACGTAAACACAACAGTAATCACCCAAACAACCAACATCAACCACCCAAAGAGCAACTCTATGATTCTCACCAAACAATGCATAACCCACAAACAAGCACAATCAAACACAACCACATCCTACTACAAGTTCATACAGACACATCCGTCTGTCGTAACAGCGCAATCTTCAACACACCCACACAAATGGTAACCACAAGTATAAACACTAAAATCTCACTCGTTTCCACGCCACAATACATGCGCTACACACTCCAATGTAACACAATAACATAACCATTCAAAACGCATATCAAACCTCAAACCACCAAACCAATCAAACGCCCAAGTATAACCTCCAACCAAAATTGTAAATACCTGCAATATAAACCCCCAAAATTCCGCCCACAAACAAAGCGTACACAAATCACCACCCAAACAGCGGTTTACGTGCGCCAGTTATAAACAACATCTACCCTCCCAGCAACTAAAACTAAGTAATCACAACCATCTAATGCCCAATGGCCCATCCCGCAAATACAATCGTACAACAAAATTCCAAACGATTCTACAAAATAACCAATAAATCAGCAAAACACGTAAATAATAACAAATGACGTAACACGACAAATAAAACCAAAACACACCAACCTTCCAATCTACAACATGTCCAACTATCCGCCCTTGGAACCATGAAACCCACACCACTAAAGCACCCGTACGCTAACACTTTGTAAATACCTGCAAACTACCAATCCCAGTCTTGCATACACCCAAAAGCAACAGGCGTTGTGACGCTATAATGCCACCCAAGCGCCAAGTGCACATCAAATAAATTTGTATGCCTATAGATTATATGACAGGTCCGAAATTCAAAGGTACACAATAACCATAACACAAAGTAATCTAACTGTCGTCAACCCAGAAACATAACTGGGTTTACACGCAACTGAACGTATAATAAGTAATCTCAACCTTGAAAGTACAAATCACAGGTGATTAAACCCTATTTATACGCTCATTCATGTTAGAAATAGTGCAATACCGTCAGTGTCTCGCCAGCAAGTAGTACCACTAGCAATAATTACAAAACACAGTAAAAGTGCCCAAGCCATAAGCAAAACTATTACATTCACCAAATAATGCAAACCACAAGCACATAATAAACTAAGTAACCCACTCACGAAAAACCTTACCATTACGTAAATTAAAAATCCAAAGCAAACCTAACAGATCCATGCAGCAAAAATCTACCTGCAACATACGATAACAACCACTAAAACCATGCAAACCATCCGAAACCACACCACAAGCCTAACACCCTTACAGGTAGCAGACCAAGGAATACACCATCCACACCACCCTTAAACCAACACATAACGGGACGTTCACCACCCAACCAACTAACAAAATCCAGCAACCTAAATCCAACCTACAAAAGTAAGTGGCCCTACGAAAACCCAAAAATTAGGGTGTTCAAAACAAACCTAATCGCGCAGTGCATATGCCCAACAACCCACGAAAGCTATCGAAACTCCAGATCTTAATGACCATACTAGCCTTACGCCTCAGTGCAGAATTGATACAATCCATCGAAAATCCATGAACACCTAATGAAGAACACGTTATAATCTACAACCATTCCGGCTCGTTTACGTCAAAAACACACACAAAGCAAACTTAAGTAACCTACAAACGCAGAGCCACAACGTTAAATACCTTGCCATCACACCGTTTCACCCATAGTTATAAGCCAACTAATACTAACACCCTTTCGCTCAATCATACCGGAAAAGTACTCCACTCCACCCAAATGTCTATAAGTAAATAACCACAACTAAATCAAGTATAAAGACACCCTAAACCTCAAACCTAGTAACATAACACCACAAAACAAACAAACGGTAAACACAAAATCCACCCTACCACCAACCAAAATTCCACAGGACTTACCGCACAAACAAATCAGTAAGCATCCCACAACACAGGAATCACACGCGTGCAAGATTTAATAAACCCTAGATAGCAAATCCTACTGCCATAAACACATAACGTACCGCAACAATCCTTAATCAATCCAAATCGCAAAGCCACATCAGAAATAGATGATTTGATCCAGCCAAAACCTACATAGACAACTATATGCATTGCCCAACAACCTAACTGACACAAACAATCGAAACCAACGCCTCCAAAGTATCATTCAAACCTGTGAATTCAAAACACTTAGAAATAAACCAGTATACGTAAACAAGCCCAAACGCAAACCTGTACAAAACTTTACAATCACCAACAAATTGGATAAAGTACACACGCAATACACGTATCTTTCAAAGTCAAAAGCCCGACGTATCCCGTGCCATGTGTACACAATTACAGTTCCCCGAACGTAACCACATCCTGTGCCTAAATCAAAGTAGCATGATCGTCCCAAGACGTAGATCACGCACAAAGTTATGGTGCCACAAGTGACTCATGCCTACAGCCACACTAAATACCATTCCTTCAAGTATAATATCGGAACCAATCAGCATCTGCCAATACGAAAACCGAATTTCGGCTCAGTCCTAAAACCCCTAACACAACCAACCATCCAATACAACATATGCAGCCACACTCAATCCCGGCACTTGTAACTACTAACCAAAACCAGAAACCTCAAACATCGCATGTCATGCTGTAGGAAAACTCACCGGCAGCACACACTAAAGCATGCCCATCCAAAAAGCAACAACACATCCCTAAAGAGTATACCCTGCCAGACTACTGCACCCCGCGCACCAACCCAGAAACAAAAGCCTACCACGCCCAAACCCCATGGTGCGAGGCAATCGCCAAAATGCAACCAAACAGGAAACCACGCAACCCCCCCAAACCTGTGACACACGGCAATCTGGTGCAAACCACCATCCGAAACACCCAGCAACAACTACAGAATGCACCTACCAGCGCCCACCCTAAGTCCAAGTCAAACACGCCCGACCCAATGCACAAATACACCTACAAAATACACTCAGCCTGCAAATTTATGAGCAGTGCCACAGACACACTATATTATATCAACCCTCTAGTTACAGAAAATCACGCGGCAACTCAAAAACCAATCGTACGCAAAACCACCAACCACCCCCCAGCAACCAAGCTCCCACACCACTGCTACCCCGTCAAAACCGCAAGTCTACGGCCACAAAAGAAATCAGTCCACGGGCAATACCCCAAATACCCCCACCCAAGAGAATCAGAAACCTCAAAGAACGCAAACCCTGAAATCACTTAAACCTTGACCTAGTGCAAGTTCGAAAGCGTCATAATACGGCTAATAAGAACCTACAAATCACAGCGACACCCGCCCTCAGCTCACAGAAATTTCAACATCAACAAATAAGCACCAAACTCGAAGATTGTGTCCAATGCCCAAACCTACTAACAGCACAAACTGCAATACCCACCCAGTGCTCTGAAACCCACTCGAGAAAACACCGCAAAAACCCACATACATCTGAAATCCAGAGAACCCGAGAATCTCCACAAAACCACCCCACCTGCAATATAATCACAATCAGGACTATATTATATCAACCCTCCAGCTGCAGAAAATCACGCGGCAACTCAAAACCCAATTGTAGACAAAACCACCAATCAGCCCTCCAGCGACCAATCTCCCACGCCACTGCTACCCCGGCAAAACCACAAATCTACGGCCACAAAAGAAATCAGTCCATGGGCAATACCCAAATATCCCGCCCCGGCCAAGAGCATCAGAAACCTCAAAGAACACAAACCTGGAAATCTCTGAAACTTCGGCCCTAATGCCAGTTCGAAAGTGACATAATACGGCTAGTAAGAACCTACAAATTACAGTGACACCCCGCATCCCTCAGCCCACAGAAGCTTCAACAGCAACAAACAAGCACCAAACTTGAAGACCGGGTACAATACCCACACCTACCAGTACCACAAACCACAACACGTACCCAGCACTCCGAAACCCATTCGAGAAAGCACCGAAAACCCACATACCCCTGAAATCCGGAAACTGAGAAGCTCCACAAAGTCACCCCGCCTGCAATATACCCACGATCAGGACTATATTATATCAACCCTCCAGCAAACAATTCTCCCGTGGCACTGCTACACCTACGCCAAACTCGCAAACCTACACACCACGCGCATAAGCAACAATCACGGTCACTTGACTGCAACCCACCCCGTGTTGCCCATTTAGCACAATTGCGCAACCCACAAACCCACAAAAAACATGATCCAAACAGCAACTCAGCCTAAATACAACCTAAAACACTACTCCACAGGCACTTCCTCGCCGTATCAAAAGTACCCAGATCCGCGCGTCCACAGCCAGTACCCATATTACCGTACCACTACAAACCCACCAACTGTGAAGCACACATTGTACACTATTCCGCAAACATGCCCTAAATCAGGCGCAAACACCCAAAATAAAAGCCCACCACCCCAAACCTCTAGACAGCCAAATTACCACCAATTATCAAAAGGAAACAGGCCACTCTCACACACCTAATCCACAGCAAACAGCCACAACACCCATGCAGCACATGACCAGACTCCAAGTTACCCACAACAAATAAGCTAACCAGCGCAAAGTTATCGCCAAATCAAATCAGTAGGCGTTCAACAAACCCACAACGCGCACCTGTCCACGCAAACACTATGCAAACCCACGTACGGCAAACCACCACAAACACCGCATATTAATCCAAGGAAAGCAACCAATCATGCAGCCCATAACTACGCCAAGCACACCACAATAACACTACGGCAACAAGAACATTGCATCCACTACAATGAAACGTGCAAAAACAACATTACCAAAAGCGTAAACCAGACCTATCTGCAAGCAATAAACACACTAACTAGAGTCTCGTGCAGCTATAATAGACCCCACAAAGTTTACCAAAGTGCCCCAAATATAACTGCTATAAAATCACCCTCAAACAGTACCATCGTATACACCACGCATAGTCTACAGCATAACCAACACACACCAATTCAAAACCCGGGCTCGCAAAAGCAAAGCCTTATGCCCAATCTACAAGCAAAGTACTCAACGCGTTCGTGTGTTCACACCAGGCAATCAACACCAACCACTAAATCCATGAGTACCACCCTAACAACGCGAACAAATGCAACCCGCGCGTGCTGTCAGCAACCACGTAAAACCGGAATTAAATACCGGGTAAACTGATAGCACCAAATAACACTCATAATAAAACGCTACCAGCCAGTCAACACCATCACCAGCAATAATCAATCTCCCCCGGCTTAGTCATTGTCCAAAGAAACCATCTAAAACGCACAAAAATGAAACATACAAACTGTAACACTAATTAACACATACTAAACCAAACTCGAAACAGCCACAGCACGATTAAATAACCACTTAAGACTCGCCCGGTCCGCAAACAACGCACAAACATTAGTCAAACCCATCATAAGAAGCTAAAACAATCAAGCAAATCCCTAACTCAAGCAGCAAATCAGCTTACCAAAGCAAAGCAAAGAACAGCATGCAAACAAAGCCACCAGTGAAACCTAAACAATTTACAACATTAACCATACAAGCACAATAGCCGCTCAACGCACGGTCACCTGAGAGAATTCAATGCACTATTAGTAGGAATAGCATCCACGCATCACCCACGTAACACAACCAAGGAATCTTGCATGTTAAATAAATGCCTCCAGGTTAACTATACACTAAATGTGGCCAAATAAATACAAAAATGTAACAGTAAAACACAATAAATAAACACACCTCCCGCAATAACCCGCAACCAACTCCTGAACCAACCAAATCACTGCTAACAATGGCACAATGAACAAAGTTGAAACGCAGCCACACACAAAAGCATCCCAATGTGGCAGCAGCAAAGTAAAATCAACATACAAGCAATCAAATGTGCGCGACAACCGAGAGTCAGCAAACGTTGCCATTACACAAAACAAGTTAAAGTTCACAAATCATCAGCAAGGCAGCCCACAAACATAGAATCAACCAAAGCAATAGTTAAATGGGCCACAACCACCACACCTTAAACATCCACCACAGCAAGAAACATCAGAGCCAACAAAATAAACGAAAAACTTGCAGGTCAACCACGAAAGCTCAAACGCAAACAATAACTATCATCGACCAAAACATGTACAGCAACCATCTATACGTACATAACGTACACGAAGCATAACGTAAATAGCTGCAACAATCACACATCATCATAAAAATCCAGCAGGAAAACCCAACACAAACAATAGTATCTTCAGCATTTTGTTGGCGGGAGACAACCTACCGAAACTAGCACAAACATCAATACCTTAAAGTAAATGTACCCACAAATCTAATTAAAGCAACATATCATATCATAGTAATAATTTTAACCAGCATTCACAAAGGTAAACTATTACAGGTTTGTTTAGTGTAACATTCATAGAAGTAAGAACAACAACCTAAAACCCGCGCAACCAACCACACAAACACCAGCGTTAAACGTATACTGTAAGAATAAAACTCCACCATACACAGCGCAAATATTGCAGTGTTGCACACCACTTAGTACAACAAAGTTTTACGAGTAAACGAATCATAATCTACCGTGTAAATAAAACCACCCTCAATCGCGCGTTAAACATCCGCAATAAGTAAGTCTTTAACAGCCCACATAAGGCCACAACACGCTACATACGTACGCAAAACAGCACCTAACAAGGCATTACACGTAAATAAAGCTCACAGAATAAGGTCACCCCTAACACAACGTTCAACCCAAAACAACAAATCTACAAGACAACAATCCATAAACCATACCAAAAACAAAGTAAACCTGTTTTAAACATACACACTAAACCAGCAACATAACATATAGGTATTAACAATAACATAAATCAAATATAATGTAAAATGCAAACAATTATAAAGTAATAACAAGAAATCATGCACCACTTAAAACTATTACAAGTATCATAAGTATAAACTACATAACAATAGTATACTTTGCAGCACGTAAACGTTAACACATCACAATCGGCCACATAACTAAAGGCATAAATAAAAAATGAAGCGGCCCATCACCACAGCAAAACTCAAGAATTCATAACACATTACAAGGCAAATTTAAATCGCCAAATAAGAAATCATTAAAACACACTCCTATGGAACCATATAAAAAGTTAAAATCAGGCTAATCAACTGGTCGGCTAACACGCACCCAAACCCACCACAATGTAGCCCACCAAATCTCTAAACCATTAAGAATAAATCGCAAAGAAGCACCTAACACCGCGATCTACAACCAACACCCATCAACGCGATACAAAACTCATCCAACAAGCTAACTTTGCAGTGCATAAAACAAGCCCTAAACAGCCACTCTAGCGCACACCGCATGTCAGCAACCCCAAAGTAAATAACAACATTCAGCAACCAATCACACAGTGAATGAAGCAACTCATGTCAGTACCAAAAGTTCGAACATTCAAATCACAACAAGATACAAGCAGCATAACAACGCATACCTCGTAAGTACTAAACACATAACTAATCGGAATGTAGCCTTCTAAATTCATGCAAACCACAACAACACAATACAAGCCAAAAACAATGTAATGAAACTAACACAATAGGCTTAAAACTGATTAAAAGCAAGGCACCCCTCGTGCAGTATTAACACCCACAGACCTAAAACCAATTCAACAATACACGCTAAAGAAATAACAATAGTACACATTTATCGTCACCAACAGACACAAATATAAACCGAATAGATCGCAAAGGCACAAACCCATAAACAAAACAGCCGTTTGTAAATGGAAAATTAACAGGCCATAAACAATTAAACAATATAAAGTAAGTTCGAGCAACCCGCACACAAACGCACAAACAGTATACCCGCAACAACATTCACGAATTAAAGTATACCATAATAAAGAAGCAAATAAACACTAGCAAGCAAATTCACTTTCACCCTACACAAGTTTCACCAACCTACCCTAAAACAGTTAACACTGCGTAAATCACAATCATGCAACATCAACATCAGTCATTATAAATTGAACTATATTTCGTAGTCATTAATACAACACTACAACCACCATGCAGAGTCAAGTTCTCTGCGTTGTAACCACAAAACTAATAACACGCACCTCACGACTACACTCACACCAGAAATCCCACCTTCATCCAAAGTAACACACGCAATTCTTAAAACAGTCCGAAAAAGCTCTATACGGCAACACCATTAAGCACAACCTATTAGGCATTACCCCGTCAGTAAGTACAATAAACCTAACAATAATTACTATAAGATACAAATGTAATAACACTGCCAATAACAAGAACAAAAGAAACTATTACAATAACTAAATTTGCAAATAGTAATCCTTAGCCTTAACACTGCAACACCTATAAACACCTATACTAACCTACATTAGCAACCACAAGTATTAAAACCTACCCGCACGCTAACAAACCTAAAACTGCACCTGAAAACCATTTAACTTTAACCACAATACAAGCATTTAAGTATTTTAGAAGCCAACCGTAACTCAAATAGAAACCGTCTACAAGTCACCATAGTGCAAACCAACACAATACCTAATGCAGCAACAATTCTCTCCATAAACAACCACCCCAGTCGCAATATCTAAAATAGTAAACTAACAGATCTACAATGTCCATAAAACGCGTACACAAGGTACTACAAACATCAATACTCTGTAATACAAATCAACAATACGACCCAAACTATTACAAATGCTTATATCTATATCACGCACAACACCCCCTAAACACATTGTATTCAGAATCAATTTAAAGCCAAAACAAGGAATCCACAGTAATCACAAACATAACCATCAACAAGCTGAATATTATTGCAAATCCTATGCATTAAACTCAATTAATAGTTAACACAAAAGCGTAAATCCCACGATGCCAGTAAACCCTCGCACGGCAACTGCCCACCAGGCTCCCAAATCAAAAGCATACCCAGTAAAACATAGCAAAACCCATAAACAAAACCGCATATACCACTGTTAACACTCACCAGCACGCCTCCACAGCAAACTAAAAAGTCTTAACACATAAATAAATCCAACGCTACGCATCCATAGACAAGCAATATACAGTGCATGTCATCATGCCCATCTAAGGTAAATTGAGTCCCTCAGCCCACTCAATCGTAGCAAACGTGTACTCTGTAAAAAGTAAACTTATATAACCCAAAATTATATCGAGCACAAGTAATTTATGACATAAAAGAAACATATGTGTAAGAAAAAATCCCACATTAAATCCAAAATCTACACAACACAACAAAACCATAAAGAATGCACACCACTTGTAACATAATTACAACAACCAGCATCTGTTCATAGCGAACAACTTATACAATCAATCAAATAACATCTAAAACATCCGTAATCAAACCTGCTGGTCCATCATCCCGAAAGATAAATACTATAGGTACAATTTGTACCATAAACACCAAACACTAAGCTTAATACAGTAATTTTGAAGCAACATAACCCACTCCAGCGAAGTCAATCCGCACCGACATGCAGACAAATACCACAAAAGCAACACCTAAGCATTAACATCCACTATCCCAGCAGGCATGTAACACTGGCCGAAAATCCTCCAAACTTTCTAACAATATCAATTAAATCCTCAAACACGTAGTTTACGCGCATACAACGCATCATAACACAGAAACGTACCATCAAGCAACCAAAACACATATAATAAACACACAAGTTAAAATTTCACAACCAAAACACAATAAATAGCCCTTGCCAACCTAACTATTACGCTACCAAAAATACATAACACTACAGCAGTTAAAAGCACATAAACCAACCTAATGAGGTACAACTCCATTAAAAGCGTGCTGCAACATCTACGCAAGCAACCTACTTAACCAACACTATAACACCACGCAAACCATTATCGCAAATCAAGACACAATCAACATGCGCGGCATTAAATCATACCAATACAAGAAACAAATATCAAAACCCCAATGAATCACAAATTCCAAACCAAAAACGCACACACCCTCAAGCACAAAATAACATTAACCACCAACACTACAACAAACCTACGAGCACCAATAAATATAAACCAGCAGCGCGTCAACGTAAACAACTTCTGCAGTAATCACACGCGTTAAGTTATAAGTACACACAAACAAATAATAGCCCTTACCACACAGCCGCAAGCAACGCCCACCCGGTTAAACACCTCTATACATTAAAGTCAAACAATCATTTAAACACCCCTCCCCTACTTATCACTCCCATCACATCCAAATAACAAACACATCCTACAATATCCCGTAACCACCACTAACAGCAGACAACCGTGAGATAACAAACACCATCTTGCTAAAATCTACATACACGCTATGCAAATACCGACACCATACCATAAAAACTGCATACGAGTCATAACATATACGCAACAAAACTACGGGGCTCCCAAATCCATCGAAGCAATTGCGCAGCCAGCCGCATTTACAAACACGAATTAAATCATACCACACAACCATTCAATGCAAAATACAGCGCTCCCAGTTTATAAGTTAAACTACGCATAATCAATCCAATTTAAACATCCATCCGACACCAAATCACAGACAGCAAACACAACCTAATACCAACTCAATGCAGCGTAACCCACGAACAACCTACCTCCACGTTTATTAACATACCCGTACAAGTACTACACGGAAACTAACAACCAATTACAATATAAAGTATAAAATCACCTCCACATGCATCATACATCCCACAGCAGCTCAAAGCACATCTTATAAACTTTAACACAAACTAAATATGCAAACCTAAGTAATAATAAAAACAACAGAAACATGAACGCGTGACTATTACAATCATTAAAACTCCACAAGTCAAGTAAAGTCTCACAACAACCGTATTACACGCAAACCATAACTTACAAATAAAACCAAGAAAGCTATCCTCGCGTATCTAAAGCTAATAGTGGAAAACATTAAATCCATAGAATACCAAATATGCAACACTCATACCCTGTAAAATGTACGCATAAACGCAACGCTCACAACAAGAATCCCGCAAGTCACCACTATAACACTACAAGCCCACACGTATCACGCAAGCTCCAAGAGTTCGTGTGAACCAAATACCACCGAAATAACCAATAGTATAAATGTTAGTATACACCGTAATTTCAAAAGCGTTAAACTAACAATCTAACAACAAAAACATCCACAAAGCACCTGGAACCTGCTAAACATTCTCCAAATGAAACAGGTACTCTGGCGTAACCTAAACTCCACTTGCTATCTACACTAACTACACGTACCAACATGCACATAAACACCTACAAAACATACTATAGCACGTTAAATTGGTTATCTACGAAACAGCAAGTAACTAACCAACAAGCCATAAAGGTAAACCACCACTTTCAAATACAGACATAAACACTAAATACGAATTAAGCAGTTGTAAAAAGCCTGTAAGTGGAACAATCAGAATAGAACCATGACTAACACACATAAACGCGTTCCAAAGAGCAAATTCTCAAACCCACAACTTTGCGCATTAAACAAACAATTATCAACATAATTACTCTAAATTCACATCAAAATACCAATCGTAGGAACAAATCAGAACACTAACCACCAAATGATACTAAAACTATAACACCTCCACAAAGTATAGAAACAACGAATTACTCGCTGTGACAGCACCCACAAGCCTGCAACGCACAGCGAAACATCACCAAAAACCAAAGCAACACAATCATTAAACGTAAAACGAAAGCCAACATAGGTCCCCAACCACAAACTCAGTTACACACGCTAAACCCAAAGCTTAACCTACAAACGAATACCAATAAACACGGCAGCAAACTCGTTAAAATACCCTAAACAATCCACAACCACAGTCCACACTAATCTAAAAGTATACACGATCCTGAAATAAACACACCCATGTATTGCATACATCCAGCATAAACCATACACAATGCAAGTTTAATCACAACCACATCCAAAACTGTATACAGAAACCCAACCCAACAGCACAAAACACTGTGAAGTTAAAGCAACTTAACCCACACCACGCACAAGCAGCCACTAACCTGCTAACAGCCCTGCAAGCGTACACCATATAGCCAAAAGCAATTCAATCCCCAAGCCATTCCTCCAAATACTCAAGCATCACCTTGCAAACTGTCAAAACACCCCAAACAACACCCCACAGCACAAACACAAAGGTACCCAAAAGCAATGTAAGCCCACACCCCCACATAAGAACTAAAAAAATCAAATTGCAAACCACAAATGCCCATCTAAGGATTAATACCAACTTGCAGCATGCGAAACACCCACAAACCTCATAACCGGAACACCTAAACTCACTTATAAACCTAACAAATCACTGCACAGCCAACATACAGCAACCCTGCACAGCAAGTCTAATCGGTCCTAATAATCTACCCACAAAAAGTCACAAAAGGCGCTCAAATTTCGCTCATGCAACATCTACAACTTGCAACAACACAGAGAGAAGTACACATAGACAATAAACCTAGACCGTCTGCACTTAAACGCAACCATAGAAGCTTCGCTTGCAAGCTAAACTAAAACCAAATAAAATCCTTAAAGTTAACAAATACACTGTTGCATAAAACCATTAACACATTAAGTATAAGCGCCCAAGCTAAAAGCAATGCGACCACTTATCAGTAAACATCACAACGGTAAATTCACGCATATTACCCAAAGGTAAGTAGCAAGAACATAGCAGCCCACACTAATCATAAATCTACACTAAACTCAACACCAATCAACCTAACTCTGGCGTTAAAGCCACATTCCAAAACGTGGCAACCAAATGACTACATAGTGGGGGTTCCCACATCGTGATCCACAACATGCCACACCAGGCCCGTAACTAACAATTTTCACCGCGAACAAATCGTAAACAGCAACAAAACTCATCAACCCGGAAACCCTAACGAACCCGTAAGCATCACATACAGGAGGGCAAACAAGCAACAACTAATCGTAACGCATGCTCGCCAGCAAACAAGCAAATCAAGTAAGCCCGCAATACGCAGTATTCAATCAATAGTGTAGGCACATACAGGCAGCCAATAAACCTTAACGTAGTGCCATTATTCGGCAGCAAACACCAAGTTAGTGTGGCACTCCCTAATACGGTACTAATCAAATTTACAGCAAGAAACGTAACTACCCACACATAACACCCACGAAAAGCGCATCCAAACAACCTCGCAATATGTAAACTAAATAACAACTTTATCAAGCATTCATAGCAAACCAGAACCTTATAACAACCTAACCAACATAAGTATATAATACTATCACACCCTTACACAAGCATAACATAAAAGTTTATACCATCCTCAACCTACATAATCCAAGCCCATAATGTGTCACCATACAACCGTCCACCATCATAATAGCCAACGCAAACTAAACCTACCTGCACAACCTATCGTAACCATAACACAAAATATTATCAACACCACGAACTTCACGTAGCACTGTAAATAGCCAAACAATCAAACCTCTAACACGAAAGCCAATAATCACCAAACACCTAACCAACCCAGCAAAGAACTCACCCCATCCGGCGTAAACCTATAATTACTAGCGTAAAGTCTCAAAGCGCGGTACCCAACATAGCATCCATGTTGCATCTATACCAAAGCCTTTAAACCTCATTACAATGCAAACCCGACTCATGAAAGTCCTCAACTCTCGAGTAACTAACCACATAAACCTCAAACTCCAAGTAACCTAACTCGCCTTAAAGGCGCCGTATACCACCTTCCAATTCACCATGTCACACACCACCGAAGCAACATCATACACCAACTCCATCGTCACGAACACTCAGCAGCATTTGTCATCTTACATCTGCATACTCGCATTCAGCCAAACACACATACACGAAGAAAACTATACAAACTGCGTAAGACACACAACAACACCCCTTGCACAATTCTTAACCACAATCAAACCAAACACAGTATACACGGCAAACCACCTAGACGAACGTCCGCAACAACCACCTTCACGCCTTTAAAATCAAACAATTCAAAACCCACAATGTGAGCTGGATTCATCAACCACTCAGAAACCCCATGGCAACACTGAACCCATCTTTGATAGCTGCCACAAAATTCGTTCCAACCTAGAAAACCTGAAGCAAACACAATACAGTGGTTATACAAAATACATGCAACCACAAACCTCCAGCCGCAATACTACCAAAATCACCACACCCCAACACCTCGCAACCACCTGCAATTTAAACACAAAATTTTAAAAATCCCATACCTACCAAATGCACAAACCCAACGCCTTGAATAGGAAGCCACACTAAAGCTCATCGTGACAAAACCTCAAGCGAAACCCATCCATCAGGGAACACCGAAATCCAGCGCACAATACCCCCACAAAGCCTGCAACACGCAAACATACCCTACTCAACCAATCTTAAACACAAACACCACTATAATCCTGTAAACAACAAGACTCACTCGAAGGCCTACACCATGTACCCTCAGAAGCGGATTCGTACTTAAACCCACCAGCACCGCGATTCCAAAGCCACAAAACCAAACTCTCACAGAAAATGTACAATACAACAATCAAACCTTCCCTGTCAAAATACACGATACATCGTCTAGACTCGAAAAGCTAAACTCACGAAATCCGAAAATAACCGAATGTTTGATGCAAGCTACCCAAGTTATGTCCACCTCACTCTAAGCACACTGGCGACCTGTTTCAGTCACCCCAAAAAACACTCGCAATAATCACAAGTCAAAGCAACCCTCAAAGCACACATACAACAAATCTAAACAAGAAGCCCACAACAAAACAGGCTCCCCCAACATATACCCAAATACACGCTATATTATATAAACCCTCCAGCAACGTCAAATCCAGCGGCAATCCGAAAATAACTGAGTTTTAATGCAAACTACCACGCAATGCAGCCCGTAAGCGCACCCGAAGATTCCTGGTACAGCATCCAAATACAGTCCACAGTCAAAACCCACGAAAACGCACTCCAGCTCATACCAGCGTAACTGCAAACCCAGCCCAAAAAAGCGTAGTCCACCCGAAATATCAAGAAACACAGTACCCAAAGTACAAACCAGCCGAAAACCCGAAAAATAAGCAACAAACCAGTACCATAACACCATAGACAGGATCGTGACAACCAGATCCTACCAAAGCAAGCCAAAACACGTAAAATACCGGAAATACACTAAAAATCGAGAACTTTATAGTGCAAGTAGAACCCAAAATACCAAAAACCCTCCAAAAACCCATCCCTCGTCAAAACCCAGTCATGCATATAGTGGCTATATTATATCAACCCTCCAGCAACCAAGTTTCCCACGGCAACCACGAAATTCGAGTCAAAACGCCACACACGACCATCCAAAACCAGCCCACCAACCGTCGATTAAACACCAAACTTACGCAAAGGCAAAAACTAAGCAATGATAAATGCACACATCTAAGAAGCTGAATACCACAACGCAAAGTAACACTCCGCAATCACCAATACAACAGGCAACCACCTAGCCCAGGCATACAGCAAGGCTCGCATCACAACGCACCCCTGCGTGTTTATCAAATCCCCCCTGAACGCAAATTGCACTGCCAAACATAATTCCGAAACTTAAATACAGCAATATCAAAGCGGCATTGTCTACACAAACATAAAAGCAAAGTAACATCAAGCCACCCAAGGAGCTGCGCGCTTGCAATGCACACACTGCACGTTCAAAAGCAAACACATAAAGATTTAGATCGAAACATGGACTCGTCGTCAAAACATTCACAGTCGTGGCAAATGCAAGAGCCACCCTGCGGCCACACCTTAATGCTCTTGCCCACCCCGAAACCTGAAGCTAAAATTCTACAGCAAATCTACACAGTCCAAATTATATGATATCTTGAAACCCTATGGGAAACCAAAAAGCAAATCCAATTAACACACTACAACATCACCACAACCAAGAAAATCCTAAAAGAAAGCAAACCAAACCAAACCAAACCATCGGCAATCTAAGGAAGTAACCACAACACCCCAAGTCAAAATTGGCAATCCAACACTAAAATCTACGCAAAGAACATACCAAATATGCAACCCTCGCGCAGGAACACCAACCTCAAACCTACGGTCGAACAGCAAAACAGAAAGCAAGAAACTACACCCCACCCAACAAATTCACTTGCAGTACAAATAACACAGCTCACAAGGTCTGCATAAGGTCAACCACCCCAGAACCTTTGATCAAGGGTACCACTAAACACGCACAATCGCAAACAACACACAAAGCCACTCATGCCAGGAATACAAACTCAAACGCACTCAAATGAAGCTGCGAAATTTCAACCGAATATCAACAGCTCTAAACACCATAACCACCAATTCCGCGGCACTCCCGCAGCCACCCACCACCTGCAGCTAATAAAGGCATTCAACAAGGGCAGTCACAACAAAACAGCTAAACAGCAAATACAAACTCGCCTGCAGCAGGCAATCCCGCACGCGAAATGAAATCCAGCACCAGCACCAGCATGCTGCAGAACACCAGCTAACAAGTAAACTCACAATCAGGCTCTAAAAGCAAACACAACAAACAATACCTCAAGCAAACAAACATTAAGCATCATAACAGCCTTAATGCGTCCGCTGCAGAGTATCGCTAGCAGCCTACCAATGCCTCGTACCAAACACGCACTAACTAACTAATTTATTTCATTTAATAGGCACAAATAGCTAGTCATCAAACCCTCATACTAAAGCACATACCCCGGTAAATATTAGCCGTCTAAACATAAACACCAAATACTACCGATACAGCCAGCGCAAACCCACAAACCTACACTCCTGCAAGTGGCATACACCCTCCACAGCGATAACATACACATACAAGCAATAGTCATATCATAAAACATGCGCATGCTGCCATCAAACCATAAAAGCATAAACCACAGCAACCCCAGCCAAGGTGTAAACCCGAAAGTAATCGGTTGCAGCAACACAACCTGATTAATGCTGCACACTACCGGTGTGAACTGCGTAAAGGGTAAACCACTAGGATATCCGTATTAACCACCAACACGTCGGCGAAAGCTCACGTAAATACCTTAGCCACAACAATAAGCCTAACATCATGTCTAAGCCCTAACACAACTAAACTACATACACAAACAAACACTGCCCAAATAACCCATCGCACACAGTAGCCTCAACGCAATCACACTTAGCTAATAACACCTAAATAAAATTCAACAACAATTATCACAAACACGTATAATCCTCGCAAACCCACGTATCCAAACCACCAGAAACAGAAAGGGACGCCCACCACCAGACCCAGTAAGACCAAAACAAAAATTAAGCAAAATGCAACATAAACGCACCCCTGAAACAGCATAATAAAATATCAACCACACGCATCAGAAACACACAAGTAGCAACGCAGCCCTGCAAAACCTACAAGCGAATTTCAACCTGCAAATTCAATAGCAACCTATATGATCAAACATGCAGTAAAGCAATCACCTTGAACGTAATAACCACATCCTCCAAAATGAAACAACCCGTAAAGACCCCCAAGCAGCAACATCATTATACTGCCAGTAAGTAACTAAACTCTACAAAACGCGCAGCGCAGAACAGTAATACACAAGTGGAAGGCTTACTGCGATATGGAAACCTTAACGCAAACAAATTCGCGCCTCAAGAAATGCAGTAACATCCGCTTGTAAACTACATTTTATTAAAACACCATCATCGCCACCTAATGTGGTAATCCAACACAAGCACACCTACACCAATATCCAAGTTAGTTGAGTTCACACAATACACAACACAACACTAGGCAAACCGCACCAATTAAATGAATGATAAGCATACCAGTCGCACGCAAAATCACTCCAGCCAATACACAAAATCGCAAGTCACCAATAATCCCCAGTATGCAAGTACCTTATGCCAACATTGCCAGCATCGTCAAACAAAACCACATCACAATACAGAAAGCAACCGCAAGTGGAGCCTACACGCGTAGCCACATGTTAACCAATAGCTCTAACTGAAGGACCAAGCTGCGCACTCCCTTAGAAACCCAGCAACTCCAAGTCATCGAAAGCTAAAAAGTTAATTTTACAAGTATGCATGTAAAGCAAACCCCCACTAATGCGCGCGTAAAACACCTTTCATGATAACAAATTCACAACCACATTAGGCCAACCGCACGCAAGCAAAGCATACAACTATATGGTTATTGAACATTACAGTCCGCAAAAACACTAAAATACTGAACTACACAGCTTAAACCAACAACAAAAGTTCCACTTAGGAAAACAAACCCACCCAAGGCAAACCAAATTATCCAGCCCTACACGGCAGAATGTTCGCAAACAAAGGAAGTCCACAAGGCTGCTGCATGTAACAACTGAACGAACTACACGAAACCTACTATAAATGTAACAGATACAGAAACAAACACTAAAGTTAAGACATAATACAGTACCCCTTTGTCTACTCCAACTAATTCAATCACAAACCACACGTAATAACTTATAAACACAAGCACAATGCAAGCTATTACAATTTACTATAACTTTATCGCGTATTTACGTGCAACCTCAACCAATTACCCATCAATCATAAACCTACGAATATCAATCCGAGCATCATAAAGTACACACCAAACCACAACAACAAAGGGTAACTTCAGCTATGCAACCCCAACCACGCACAAACACAATGTACAACCCAAGCCATAATCAGGTGCCAAAACCACCAGCAAGCACAATTCAAACCCACACTTATGTCTAAACTGCAGTGATGCTAACCAAAATACCCCGAACTAAATACACGCAATACTCACCCATACTTGTAAACATCACCACCCATGAACCTAATCTCGGAACCATATACAATACACAATACAAATTAATTACAATTGTTTCTAAGTAGTCCGAGCAAATCAATTTAAACAATCGTAGCACAAGCACACACTCAAGCAACGTAACTCCAAACTTGCAAGATGCCAGCACACTACCACAATATGCCACACCAAAGCACCACTAAAACTAGAAATCAACCACACATGAACCTAGGAAGTATCTCTCACCTAAATCCCGCACAGAATTAATACTCACAACTCATCTTCACGTTCAGAACCGTAATAATGCAACACACATTCAGCTCGCAAACCAATAACAATTCACACCCAAGCCAATCAAAAACCCAGCGTTGCGCAACCAAATGTTAAACGTAAGAACTGCAAGAAGATCGCGGTCCATGTTGTAGCCACACGGTAGAAACTTACCCATATACCAATACTTCCAATTAAAAACTAATAAACTAAAACTGAATCAACAATAAAGTAAGTTAAATCGAAGTACAACGTAAAACCAACACAACAGAACATACACGTAATCTTAAACACTCACAGTAACTATGTCACTACAGCAACATCAAAACATTAAAGTCAATAGATGTTGTGCATAAACGCTAATACAAACTCCATAAACGGCAACACTTGTAACATAAACACTGCTTTATATAGCAAGCTCCGTACCAATACAACACCATACATAACCAGAGCCTAGCAATAAGTTTATTCTAGTAACATGCAATCAATACAGCCCAAATTAACCAAATAACATAACCACAACCCAAAACTAACCAATGTAATAATAAAGAAAAACCACACAATCACATTAACTATTACAATTGAAATTCAAGTATACCATAAGCATCACAAGTGCAAGTCCCTAGCAAACCAATACACTAACGTTATTTATAAACGCCCACGAAAAGTAAGGCCTCCCCTCACAAATACAGCAGTGCAAAGTCTCACTGCCAGTTTAATACAAGTAACCATAAAATCATGAACATCCTACGCAATTGTAACACCAAAGGACATAATACCACACCCACAGGTTATTAACACCAAAATTCCAAACTGTATATTCCATGACAGCAAACAAATCAGTTTAACCTTGCGACCGCAATCTAGTAAAGTAAAGATATATGACCATTGTGTATACCAAATTCGAACGAAATCATCAACAAGGGTAAACCTCAGGTACACCTGCAATCAACAAAATAAAGTAACCTGCATCTCTGTACCAACAAATCAACACACTACTAATAGCATAGCCGAAACTAAAATGCAACATTTAAACACCATTTCATAACTCATGCATGGGCAACCCAACCTACCAACTAAAACCCAGCAGCCACAACTAACATGAACTATAAAGCCCAGCAAACTTTCAAACCGAAGTAAAACGACGCAAACACTCACTCAATATTAAAGTACAGCAGCCCGTACACACCAGCTAACAGAACAGCCCAAATCATCAAAGCACTGAGCAAACTAATACAATACAGAATCCTAGCAGTCTAGTAATCGATAGTCAACACCACTTAGTCAGAAAATCATAAGACATCTTATAAAAATAAGAAGCATGCCTACAGTCACATAACCGCTCGCAACATACGTTCAAACGACAACCATAATCTGCAAACAACGCAGTCACTTACCCGCCAACAAAGTCTCACAGGTACCAAATTAAACAGACCTACAACATGTAAGTCTATACGAGTATACCCTGCACATATCCAAACAATGTTACAGCAATCAGCACAACATAACCTGTTCACAACATAGCGAATACACTTAGCCTATAACCTACTACACGTAAGTAAACTACAGACACCCACGGAACCACCTCAAAATGCAGCCGTAACGAAATACTACCGGATCCAACAGTAACTACGTAATACAGGATACACAGTAGGCAACCCTCAACTGTGCGTGTCCAATGTCAACAACAACTTACTTCAGCAAATGCAGCTACGAACCTTAATACCATCAGTAAGCATAAGTATGCAACCACCTATACCACAAACCATAAAATATACAACAAACCCGTAAATCGTTCAGTACATATAGCCACCCTAAAACCAGCAGCACCAAAAGCCCGCAAGCGACACTCTCGGGCAACAAACTAATGCACACCACATTCAAACATAAAGTTGTATGCAAGTTCACGTTCACAATAGTGTCCTGTGCGTCTACGTGCACCCCAGAACTAATCGCATTAACAAAGTCTACAAGGTACATTATTATGCAGTCAATTTCACACAAGTAACTATATAAACCCGCAAAGTAAAACAACCCATCAAACCAATAATACAAGTATGCAAACTAATCCCGTAACTCCAACGCCAACACCAAATTTGCAAAACACTAACTAACCCAACAACAATCCCACGTAAAGAAAACAGTCACACACTATCAAGCCAGACTAGTAACTTTACATAAACGTAAAACTCACCACCACTTTAAAACTTGCACTAAAGCAAACCCAAAGCACAAATCCAGCACCCACGTAAACATGCCATCAAATAACAGTAAGTAGCAATAACTGTCACTTAAACAACCCAAAGCAACACGAAGGTACTAAGCGTACCAAAGCATACAATACCAAAGCCAACCCTGCATAAGCCTAAGCCCACTATCACCTACCCTCCATTGCAAAGTACTCCTAACCTCAAATATCAAACTCTTGCCATTAAAACGCAACAATCTTGTTAAATATAAGTACTCACAAAATCTTAGCAAACTGCAATTTACACCTGGTCACAGTTCAAACTATCACACCAATAACCAGTTTCACCTGCACGCAAGCCAACAACCTAACTGGGCAGCAACAACAAACCAAACATAGCAAGTTAACCAATATATCAGCAACAAAATCAACCATAACCCCTGTAACAATCAAAGAAACATATCGAAACACAATAAACTAGTATCAATGAACTGTAATAATTTATAAATAAAAAACTCAAGTGCACACTATTACTAGATTTCTATTGTATCATACATTATACACATCACAACACATATCGCAAACCACACTCACCAACTAAACTGTACGTACTTAGCGCAAAACAAACCATCTACTACAAAGTAAAGCAAAACCAAATCCCTGCCAATAAACACCATCTCCTATAAACAAAAACTCTCCAGCGAGTATTCCCTAACAAACCTGTAGGCACCCACTACACAAAACATCACAAACTTAAACGCACTTTAAACATCAAAACACATCTCAATCAGCAATCCACATTCGCAGTAACACCCTCAACAAATAGTAGTACACCACAAATATGCATATTAACACAATATACATTTCCTGCAAACCTAAGCACACAACGCTCGCCAAACTATAATAACAAAACAGTTTCACATATGAACATATAACAACCCTACACAATAAAATTTCCAATAAAGACAATGTCTGTAAATCTACAAGTCATGGTTGCCAACTGCAATATAACCTTCCACCCACAGCAAATAATTTAATGGACACTACCAAATCAACGTCAAACATACATCCTACAAGTCAATCAAATATGCGAGCTAAACCGTAATAACTAAAAAACCAAACTGGAAAATAAAAAACTATTACACATGCAACTAAAATGAAACAAATCACTCTAATGTCCTGAAAAATCTTTAAAACAACACAACCACCTCCGCAAATGCAACCTACAGTACCACACCCAAGCGCATAATACTCACTCAAGTAAACAGTGTAAACATGAGGTCACTATATCACAATAAACACAAAATACAAGTGCCCATGTAGCAGCATAACACTACTCCCACGCTAAACGTCACTATAGCCGGAACATCTAAACGTTAACCACTATAACAGCCCATAAGACCTTTAACCAGAAGTCTCAAACAAGCGCTTAACATATTGCACATCAAGCTAAACAGTACATTGTAAAGTAGCCCAAACGACCTGTTACACAGATATCAATCTAATCAAGTCAAACCACCTCAACGTTTACGCGCAACTTAGATCAAATTAACTGCCCGAAACAAGTAGTAGTATACCACAACCAAACATTACACATTTAAACCTCATACGTAGCTATATGGAATCCACCATCACCCAACTTAAAGTCACATGAAACACTCAAAACTTACACAACCACTAACACCATACCGCAAGCAGCACTTGCCTAGGCACTCCTCACGTAAACACAACAGTAATCACCCAAACAACCAACATCAACCACCCAAAAGAGCAACTCTATGATTCTCACCAAACAATGCATAACCCACAAACAAGCACAATCAAACACAACCACATCCTACTACAAGTTCATACAGACACATCCGTCTGTCGTAACAGCGCAATCTTCAACACACCCACACAAATGGTAACCACAAGTATAAACACTAAAATCTCACTCGTTTCCCACGCCACAATACATGCGCTACACACTCCAATGTAACACAATAACATAACCATTCAAAACGCATATCAAACCTCAAACCACCAAACCAATCAAACGCCCAAGTATAACCTCCAACCAAAATTGTAAATACCTGCAATATAAACCCCCAAAATTCCGCCCACAAACAAAGCGTACACAAATCACCACCCAAACAGCGGTTTACGTGCGCCAGTTATAAACAACATCTACCCTCCCAGCAACTAAAACTAAGTAATCACAACCATCTAATGCCCAATGGCCCATCCCGCAAATACAATCGTACAACAAAATTCCAAACGATTCTACAAAATAACCAATAAATCAGCAAAACACGTAAATAATAACAAATGACGTAACACGACAAATAAAACCAAAACACACCAACCTTCCAATCTACAACATGTCCAACTATCCGCCCTTGGAACCATGAAACCCACACCACTAAAGCACCCGTACGCTAACACTTTGTAAATACCTGCAAACTACCAATCCCAGTCTTGCATACACCCAAAAGCAACAGGCGTTGTGACGCTATAATGCCACCCAAGCGCCAAGTGCACATCAAATAAATTTGTATGCCTATAGATTATATGACAGGTCCGAAATTCAAAGGTACACAATAACCATAACACAAAGTAATCTAACTGTCGTCAACCCAGAAACATAACTGGGTTTACACGCAACTGAACGTATAATAAGTAATCTCAACCTTGAAAGTACAAATCACAGGTGATTAAACCCTATTTATACGCTCATTCATGTTAGAAATAGTGCAATACCGTCAGTGTCTCGCCAGCAAGTAGTACCACTAGCAATAATTACAAAACACAGTAAAAGTGCCCAAGCCATAAGCAAAACTATTACATTCACCAAATAATGCAAACCACAAGCACATAATAAACTAAGTAACCCACTCACGAAAAACCTTACCATTACGTAAATTAAAATCCAAAGCAAACCTAACAGATCCATGCAGCAAAAATCTACCTGCAACATACGATAACAACCACTAAAACCATGCAAACCATCCGAAACCACACCACAAGCCTAACACCCTTACAGGTAGCAGACCAAGGAATACACCATCCACACCACCCTTAAACCAACACATAACGGGACGTTCACCACCCAACCAACTAACAAAATCCAGCAACCTAAATCCAACCTACAAAAGTAAGTGGCCCTACGAAAACCCAAAAATTAGGGTGTTCAAAACAAACCTAATCGCGCAGTGCATATGCCCAACAACCCACGAAAGCTATCGAAACTCCAGATCTTAATGACCATACTAGCCTTACGCCTCAGTGCAGAATTGATACAATCCATCGAAAATCCATGAACACCTAATGAAGAACACGTTATAATCTACAACCATTCCGGCTCGTTTACGTCAAAAACACACACAAAGCAAACTTAAGTAACCTACAAACGCAGAGCCACAACGTTAAATACCTTGCCATCACACCGTTTCACCCATAGTTATAAGCCAACTAATACTAACACCCTTTCGCTCAATCATACCGGAAAAGTACTCCACTCCACCCAAATGTCTATAAGTAAATAACCACAACTAAATCAAGTATAAAGACACCCTAAACCTCAAACCTAGTAACATAACACCACAAAACAAACAAACGGTAAACACAAAATCCACCCTACCACCAACCAAAATTCCACAGGACTTACCGCACAAACAAATCAGTAAGCATCCCACAACACAGGAATCACACGCGTGCAAGATTTAATAAACCCTAGATAGCAAATCCTACTGCCATAAACACATAACGTACCGCAACAATCCTTAATCAATCCAAATCGCAAAGCCACATCAGAAATAGATGATTTGATCCAGCCAAAACCTACATAGACAACTATATGCATTGCCCAACAACCTAACTGACACAAACAATCGAAACCAACGCCTCCAAAGTATCATTCAAACCTGTGAATTCAAAACACTTAGAAATAAACCAGTATACGTAAACAAGCCCAAACGCAAACCTGTACAAAACTTTACAATCACCAACAAATTGGATAAAGTACACACGCAATACACGTATCTTTCAAAGTCAAAAGCCCGACGTATCCCGTGCCATGTGTACACAATTACAGTTCCCCGAACGTAACCACATCCTGTGCCTAAATCAAAGTAGCATGATCGTCCCAAGACGTAGATCACGCACAAAGTTATGGTGCCACAAGTGACTCATGCCTACAGCCACACTAAATACCATTCCTTCAAGTATAATATCGGAACCAATCAGCATCTGCCAATACGAAAACCGAATTTCGGCTCAGTCCTAAAACCCCTAACACAACCAACCATCCAATACAACATATGCAGCCACACTCAATCCCGGCACTTGTAACTACTAACCAAAACCAGAAACCTCAAACATCGCATGTCATGCTGTAGGAAAACTCACCGGCAGCACACACTAAAGCATGCCCATCCAAAAAGCAACAACACATCCCTAAAGAGTATACCCTGCCAGACTACTGCACCCCGCGCACCAACCCAGAAACAAAAGCCTACCACGCCCAAACCCCATGGTGCGAGGCAATCGCCAAAATGCAACCAAACAGGAAACCACGCAACCCCCCCAAACCTGTGACACACGGCAATCTGGTGCAAACCACCATCCGAAACACCCAGCAACAACTACAGAATGCACCTACCAGCGCCCACCCTAAGTCCAAGTCAAACACGCCCGACCCAATGCACAAATACACCTACAAAATACACTCAGCCTGCAAATTTATGAGCAGTGCCACAGACACACTATATTATATCAACCCTCTAGTTACAGAAAATCACGCGGCAACTCAAAAACCAATCGTACGCAAAACCACCAACCACCCCCCAGCAACCAAGCTCCCACACCACTGCTACCCCGTCAAAACCGCAAGTCTACGGCCACAAAAGAAATCAGTCCACGGGCAATACCCCAAATACCCCCACCCAAGAGAATCAGAAACCTCAAAGAACGCAAACCCTGAAATCACTTAAACCTTGACCTAGTGCAAGTTCGAAAGCGTCATAATACGGCTAATAAGAACCTACAAATCACAGCGACACCCCGCCCTCAGCTCACAGAAATTTCAACATCAACAAATAAGCACCAAACTCGAAGATTGTGTCCAATGCCCAAACCTACTAACAGCACAAACTGCAATACCCACCCAGTGCTCTGAAACCCACTCGAGAAAACACCGCAAAAACCCACATACATCTGAAATCCAGAGAACCCGAGAATCTCCACAAAACCACCCCACCTGCAATATAATCACAATCAGGACTATATTATATCAACCCTCCAGCTGCAGAAAATCACGCGGCAACTCAAAACCCAATTGTAGACAAAACCACCAATCAGCCCTCCAGCGACCAATCTCCCACGCCACTGCTACCCCGGCAAAACCACAAATCTACGGCCACAAAAGAAATCAGTCCATGGGCAATACCCAAATATCCCGCCCCGGCCAAGAGCATCAGAAACCTCAAAGAACACAAACCTGGAAATCTCTGAAACTTCGGCCCTAATGCCAGTTCGAAAGTGACATAATACGGCTAGTAAGAACCTACAAATTACAGTGACACCCCGCATCCCTCAGCCCACAGAAGCTTCAACAGCAACAAACAAGCACCAAACTTGAAGACCGGGTACAATACCCACACCTACCAGTACCACAAACCACAACACGTACCCAGCACTCCGAAACCCATTCGAGAAAGCACCGAAAAACCCACATACCCCTGAAATCCCGGAAACTGAGAAGCTCCACAAAGTCACCCCGCCTGCAATATACCCACGATCAGGACTATATTATATCAACCCTCCAGCAAACAATTCTCCCGTGGCACTGCTACACCTACGCCAAACTCGCAAACCTACACACCACGCGCATAAGCAACAATCACGGTCACTTGACTGCAACCCACCCCGTGTTGCCCATTTAGCACAATTGCGCAACCCACAAACCCACAAAAAACATGATCCAAACAGCAACTCAGCCTAAATACAACCTAAAACACTACTCCACAGGCACTTCCTCGCCGTATCAAAAGTACCCAGATCCGCGCGTCCACAGCCAGTACCCATATTACCGTACCACTACAAACCCACCAACTGTGAAGCACACATTGTACACTATTCCGCAAACATGCCCTAAATCAGGCGCAAACACCCAAAATAAAAGCCCACCACCCCAAACCTCTAGACAGCCAAATTACCACCAATTATCAAAAGGAAACAGGCCACTCTCACACACCTAATCCACAGCAAACAGCCACAACACCCATGCAGCACATGACCAGACTCCAAGTTACCCACAACAAATAAGCTAACCAGCGCAAAGTTATCGCCAAATCAAATCAGTAGGCGTTCAACAAACCCACAACGCGCACCTGTCCACGCAAACACTATGCAAACCCACGTACGGCAAACCACCACAAACACCGCATATTAATCCAAGGAAAGCAACCAATCATGCAGCCCATAACTACGCCAAGCACACCACAATAACACTACGGCAACAAGAACATTGCATCCACTACAATGAAACGTGCAAAAACAACATTACCAAAAGCGTAAACCAGACCTATCTGCAAGCAATAAACACACTAACTAGAGTCTCGTGCAGCTATAATAGACCCCACAAAGTTTACCAAAGTGCCCCAAATATAACTGCTATAAAATCACCCTCAAACAGTACCATCGTATACACCACGCATAGTCTACAGCATAACCAACACACACCAATTCAAAACCCGGGCTCGCAAAAGCAAAGCCTTATGCCCAATCTACAAGCAAAGTACTCAACGCGTTCGTGTGTTCACACCAGGCAATCAACACCAACCACTAAATCCATGAGTACCACCCTAACAACGCGAACAAATGCAACCCGCGCGTGCTGTCAGCAACCACGTAAAAACCCGGAATTAAATACCGGGTAAACTGATAGCACCAAATAACACTCATAATAAAAACGCTACCAGCCAGTCAACACCATCACCAGCAATAATCAATCTCCCCCGGCTTAGTCATTGTCCAAAGAAACCATCTAAAACGCACAAAAATGAAACATACAAACTGTAACACTAATTAACACATACTAAACCAAACTCGAAACAGCCACAGCACGATTAAATAACCACTTAAGACTCGCCCGGTCCGCAAACAACGCACAAACATTAGTCAAACCCATCATAAGAAGCTAAAACAATCAAGCAAATCCCTAACTCAAGCAGCAAATCAGCTTACCAAAGCAAAGCAAAAGAACAGCATGCAAACAAAGCCACCAGTGAAACCTAAACAATTTACAACATTAACCATACAAGCACAATAGCCGCTCAACGCACGGTCACCTGAGAGAATTCAATGCACTATTAGTAGGAATAGCATCCACGCATCACCCACGTAACACAACCAAGGAATCTTGCATGTTAAATAAATGCCTCCAGGTTAACTATACACTAAATGTGGCCAAATAAATACAAAAATGTAACAGTAAAACACAATAAATAAACACACCTCCCGCAATAACCCGCAACCAACTCCTGAACCAACCAAATCACTGCTAACAATGGCACAATGAACAAAGTTGAAACGCAGCCACACACAAAAGCATCCCAATGTGGCAGCAGCAAAGTAAAATCAACATACAAGCAATCAAATGTGCGCGACAACCGAGAGTCAGCAAACGTTGCCATTACACAAAACAAGTTAAAGTTCACAAATCATCAGCAAGGCAGCCCACAAACATAGAATCAACCAAAGCAATAGTTAAATGGGCCACAACCACCACACCTTAAACATCCACCACAGCAAGAAACATCAGAGCCAACAAAATAAACGAAAAACTTGCAGGTCAACCACGAAAGCTCAAACGCAAACAATAACTATCATCGACCAAAACATGTACAGCAACCATCTATACGTACATAACGTACACGAAGCATAACGTAAATAGCTGCAACAATCACACATCATCATAAAAATCCAGCAGGAAAACCCAACACAAACAATAGTATCTTCAGCATTTTGTTGGCGGGAGACAACCTACCGAAACTAGCACAAACATCAATACCTTAAAGTAAATGTACCCACAAATCTAATTAAAGCAACATATCATATCATAGTAATAATTTTAACCAGCATTCACAAAGGTAAACTATTACAGGTTTGTTTAGTGTAACATTCATAGAAGTAAGAACAACAACCTAAAACCCGCGCAACCAACCACACAAACACCAGCGTTAAACGTATACTGTAAGAATAAAACTCCACCATACACAGCGCAAATATTGCAGTGTTGCACACCACTTAGTACAACAAAGTTTTACGAGTAAACGAATCATAATCTACCGTGTAAATAAAACCACCCTCAATCGCGCGTTAAACATCCGCAATAAGTAAGTCTTTAACAGCCCACATAAGGCCACAACACGCTACATACGTACGCAAAACAGCACCTAACAAGGCATTACACGTAAATAAAGCTCACAGAATAAGGTCACCCCTAACACAACGTTCAACCCAAAACAACAAATCTACAAGACAACAATCCATAAACCATACCAAAAACAAAGTAAACCTGTTTTAAACATACACACTAAACCAGCAACATAACATATAGGTATTAACAATAACATAAATCAAATATAATGTAAAATGCAAACAATTATAAAGTAATAACAAGAAATCATGCACCACTTAAAACTATTACAAGTATCATAAGTATAAACTACATAACAATAGTATACTTTGCAGCACGTAAACGTTAACACATCACAATCGGCCACATAACTAAAGGCATAAATAAAAAAATGAAGCGGCCCATCACCACAGCAAAACTCAAGAATTCATAACACATTACAAGGCAAATTTAAATCGCCAAATAAGAAATCATTAAAACACACTCCTATGGAACCATATAAAAAGTTAAAATCAGGCTAATCAACTGGTCGGCTAACACGCACCCAAACCCACCACAATGTAGCCCACCAAATCTCTAAACCATTAAGAATAAATCGCAAAGAAGCACCTAACACCGCGATCTACAACCAACACCCATCAACGCGATACAAAACTCATCCAACAAGCTAACTTTGCAGTGCATAAAACAAGCCCTAAACAGCCACTCTAGCGCACACCGCATGTCAGCAACCCCAAAGTAAATAACAACATTCAGCAACCAATCACACAGTGAATGAAGCAACTCATGTCAGTACCAAAAGTTCGAACATTCAAATCACAACAAGATACAAGCAGCATAACAACGCATACCTCGTAAGTACTAAACACATAACTAATCGGAATGTAGCCTTCTAAATTCATGCAAACCACAACAACACAATACAAGCCAAAAACAATGTAATGAAACTAACACAATAGGCTTAAAACTGATTAAAAGCAAGGCACCCCTCGTGCAGTATTAACACCCACAGACCTAAAACCAATTCAACAATACACGCTAAAGAAATAACAATAGTACACATTTATCGTCACCAACAGACACAAATATAAACCGAATAGATCGCAAAGGCACAAACCCATAAACAAAACAGCCGTTTGTAAATGGAAAATTAACAGGCCATAAACAATTAAACAATATAAAGTAAGTTCGAGCAACCCGCACACAAACGCACAAACAGTATACCCGCAACAACATTCACGAATTAAAGTATACCATAATAAAGAAGCAAATAAACACTAGCAAGCAAATTCACTTTCACCCTACACAAGTTTCACCAACCTACCCTAAAACAGTTAACACTGCGTAAATCACAATCATGCAACATCAACATCAGTCATTATAAATTGAACTATATTTCGTAGTCATTAATACAACACTACAACCACCATGCAGAGTCAAGTTCTCTGCGTTGTAACCACAAAACTAATAACACGCACCTCACGACTACACTCACACCAGAAATCCCACCTTCATCCAAAGTAACACACGCAATTCTTAAAACAGTCCGAAAAAGCTCTATACGGCAACACCATTAAGCACAACCTATTAGGCATTACCCCGTCAGTAAGTACAATAAACCTAACAATAATTACTATAAGATACAAATGTAATAACACTGCCAATAACAAGAACAAAAGAAACTATTACAATAACTAAATTTGCAAATAGTAATCCTTAGCCTTAACACTGCAACACCTATAAACACCTATACTAACCTACATTAGCAACCACAAGTATTAAAACCTACCCGCACGCTAACAAACCTAAAACTGCACCTGAAAACCATTTAACTTTAACCACAATACAAGCATTTAAGTATTTTAGAAGCCAACCGTAACTCAAATAGAAACCGTCTACAAGTCACCATAGTGCAAACCAACACAATACCTAATGCAGCAACAATTCTCTCCATAAACAACCACCCCAGTCGCAATATCTAAAATAGTAAACTAACAGATCTACAATGTCCATAAAACGCGTACACAAGGTACTACAAACATCAATACTCTGTAATACAAATCAACAATACGACCCAAACTATTACAAATGCTTATATCTATATCACGCACAACACCCCTAAACACATTGTATTCAGAATCAATTTAAAGCCAAAACAAGGAATCCACAGTAATCACAAACATAACCATCAACAAGCTGAATATTATTGCAAATCCTATGCATTAAACTCAATTAATAGTTAACACAAAAGCGTAAATCCCACGATGCCAGTAAACCCTCGCACGGCAACTGCCCACCAGGCTCCCAAATCAAAAGCATACCCAGTAAAACATAGCAAAACCCATAAACAAAACCGCATATACCACTGTTAACACTCACCAGCACGCCTCCACAGCAAACTAAAAAGTCTTAACACATAAATAAATCCAACGCTACGCATCCATAGACAAGCAATATACAGTGCATGTCATCATGCCCATCTAAGGTAAATTGAGTCCCTCAGCCCACTCAATCGTAGCAAACGTGTACTCTGTAAAAGTAAACTTATATAACCCAAAATTATATCGAGCACAAGTAATTTATGACATAAAAGAAACATATGTGTAAGAAAAAATCCCACATTAAATCCAAAATCTACACAACACAACAAAACCATAAAGAATGCACACCACTTGTAACATAATTACAACAACCAGCATCTGTTCATAGCGAACAACTTATACAATCAATCAAATAACATCTAAAACATCCGTAATCAAACCTGCTGGTCCATCATCCCGAAAGATAAATACTATAGGTACAATTTGTACCATAAACACCAAACACTAAGCTTAATACAGTAATTTTGAAGCAACATAACCCACTCCAGCGAAGTCAATCCGCACCGACATGCAGACAAATACCACAAAAGCAACACCTAAGCATTAACATCCACTATCCCAGCAGGCATGTAACACTGGCCGAAAATCCTCCAAACTTTCTAACAATATCAATTAAATCCTCAAACACGTAGTTTACGCGCATACAACGCATCATAACACAGAAACGTACCATCAAGCAACCAAAACACATATAATAAACACACAAGTTAAAATTTCACAACCAAAACACAATAAATAGCCCTTGCCAACCTAACTATTACGCTACCAAAAAATACATAACACTACAGCAGTTAAAAGCACATAAACCAACCTAATGAGGTACAACTCCATTAAAAGCGTGCTGCAACATCTACGCAAGCAACCTACTTAACCAACACTATAACACCACGCAAACCATTATCGCAAATCAAGACACAATCAACATGCGCGGCATTAAATCATACCAATACAAGAAACAAATATCAAAACCCCAATGAATCACAAATTCCAAACCAAAAACGCACACACCCTCAAGCACAAAATAACATTAACCACCAACACTACAACAAACCTACGAGCACCAATAAATATAAACCAGCAGCGCGTCAACGTAAACAACTTCTGCAGTAATCACACGCGTTAAGTTATAAGTACACACAAACAAATAATAGCCCTTACCACACAGCCGCAAGCAACGCCCACCCGGTTAAACACCTCTATACATTAAAGTCAAACAATCATTTAAACACCCTCCCTACTTATCACTCCCATCACATCCAAATAACAAACACATCCTACAATATCCCGTAACCACCACTAACAGCAGACAACCGTGAGATAACAAACACCATCTTGCTAAAATCTACATACACGCTATGCAAATACCGACACCATACCATAAAAACTGCATACGAGTCATAACATATACGCAACAAAACTACGGGGCTCCCAAATCCATCGAAGCAATTGCGCAGCCAGCCGCATTTACAAACACGAATTAAATCATACCACACAACCATTCAATGCAAAATACAGCGCTCCCAGTTTATAAGTTAAACTACGCATAATCAATCCAATTTAAACATCCATCCGACACCAAATCACAGACAGCAAACACAACCTAATACCAACTCAATGCAGCGTAACCCACGAACAACCTACCTCCACGTTTATTAACATACCCGTACAAGTACTACACGGAAACTAACAACCAATTACAATATAAAGTATAAAATCACCTCCACATGCATCATACATCCCACAGCAGCTCAAAGCACATCTTATAAACTTTAACACAAACTAAATATGCAAACCTAAGTAATAATAAAAACAACAGAAACATGAACGCGTGACTATTACAATCATTAAAACTCCACAAGTCAAGTAAAGTCTCACAACAACCGTATTACACGCAAACCATAACTTACAAATAAAACCAAGAAAGCTATCCTCGCGTATCTAAAGCTAATAGTGGAAAACATTAAATCCATAGAATACCAAATATGCAACACTCATACCCTGTAAAATGTACGCATAAACGCAACGCTCACAACAAGAATCCCGCAAGTCACCACTATAACACTACAAGCCCACACGTATCACGCAAGCTCCAAGAGTTCGTGTGAACCAAATACCACCGAAATAACCAATAGTATAAATGTTAGTATACACCGTAATTTCAAAAGCGTTAAACTAACAATCTAACAACAAAAACATCCACAAAGCACCTGGAACCTGCTAAACATTCTCCAAATGAAACAGGTACTCTGGCGTAACCTAAACTCCACTTGCTATCTACACTAACTACACGTACCAACATGCACATAAACACCTACAAAACATACTATAGCACGTTAAATTGGTTATCTACGAAACAGCAAGTAACTAACCAACAAGCCATAAAGGTAAACCACCACTTTCAAATACAGACATAAACACTAAATACGAATTAAGCAGTTGTAAAAAGCCTGTAAGTGGAACAATCAGAATAGAACCATAACTAACACATAAACGCGTTCCAAAGAGCAAATTCTCAAACCCACAACTTTGCGCATTAAACAAACAATTATCAACATAATTACTCTAAATTCACATCAAAATACCAATCGTAGGAACAAATCAGAACACTAACCACCAAATGATACTAAAACTATAACACCTCCACAAAGTATAGAAACAACGAATTACTCGCTGTGACAGCACCCACAAGCCTGCAACGCACAGCGAAACATCACCAAAAACCAAAGCAACACAATCATTAAACGTAAAACGAAAGCCAACATAGGTCCCCAACCACAAACTCAGTTACACACGCTAAACCCAAAGCTTAACCTACAAACGAATACCAATAAACACGGCAGCAAACTCGTTAAAATACCCTAAACAATCCACAACCACAGTCCACACTAATCTAAAAGTATACACGATCCTGAAATAAACACACCCATGTATTGCATACATCCAGCATAAACCATACACAATGCAAGTTTAATCACAACCACATCCAAAACTGTATACAGAAACCCAACCCAACAGCACAAAACACTGTGAAGTTAAAGCAACTTAACCCACACCACGCACAAGCAGCCACTAACCTGCTAACAGCCCTGCAAGCGTACACCATATAGCCAAAAGCAATTCAATCCCAAGCCATTCCTCCAAATACTCAAGCATCACCTTGCAAACTGTCAAAACACCCCAAACAACACCCCACAGCACAAACACAAAAGGTACCCAAAAGCAATGTAAGCCCACACCCCCACATAAGAACTAAAAAAATCAAATTGCAAACCACAAATGCCCATCTAAGGATTAATACCAACTTGCAGCATGCGAAACACCCACAAACCTCATAACCGGAACACCTAAACTCACTTATAAACCTAACAAATCACTGCACAGCCAACATACAGCAACCCTGCACAGCAAGTCTAATCGGTCCTAATAATCTACCCACAAAAAGTCACAAAAGGCGCTCAAATTTCGCTCATGCAACATCTACAACTTGCAACAACACAGAGAGAAGTACACATAGACAATAAACCTAGACCGTCTGCACTTAAACGCAACCATAGAAGCTTCGCTTGCAAGCTAAACTAAAACCAAATAAAATCCTTAAAGTTAACAAATACACTGTTGCATAAAACCATTAACACATTAAGTATAAGCGCCCAAGCTAAAAGCAATGCGACCACTTATCAGTAAACATCACAACGGTAAATTCACGCATATTACCCAAAGGTAAGTAGCAAGAACATAGCAGCCCACACTAATCATAAATCTACACTAAACTCAACACCAATCAACCTAACTCTGGCGTTAAAGCCACATTCCAAAACGTGGCAACCAAATGACTACATAGTGGGGGTTCCCACATCGTGATCCACAACATGCCACACCAGGCCCGTAACTAACAATTTTCACCGCGAACAAATCGTAAACAGCAACAAAACTCATCAACCCGGAAACCCTAACGAACCCGTAAGCATCACATACAGGAGGGCAAACAAGCAACAACTAATCGTAACGCATGCTCGCCAGCAAACAAGCAAATCAAGTAAGCCCGCAATACGCAGTATTCAATCAATAGTGTAGGCACATACAGGCAGCCAATAAACCTTAACGTAGTGCCATTATTCGGCAGCAAACACCAAGTTAGTGTGGCACTCCCTAATACGGTACTAATCAAATTTACAGCAAGAAACGTAACTACCCACACATAACACCCACGAAAAGCGCATCCAAACAACCTCGCAATATGTAAACTAAATAACAACTTTATCAAGCATTCATAGCAAACCAGAACCTTATAACAACCTAACCAACATAAGTATATAATACTATCACACCCTTACACAAGCATAACATAAAAGTTTATACCATCCTCAACCTACATAATCCAAGCCCATAATGTGTCACCATACAACCGTCCACCATCATAATAGCCAACGCAAACTAAACCTACCTGCACAACCTATCGTAACCATAACACAAAATATTATCAACACCACGAACTTCACGTAGCACTGTAAATAGCCAAACAATCAAACCTCTAACACGAAAGCCAATAATCACCAAACACCTAACCAACCCAGCAAAGAACTCACCCCATCCGGCGTAAACCTATAATTACTAGCGTAAAAGTCTCAAAGCGCGGTACCCAACATAGCATCCATGTTGCATCTATACCAAAGCCTTTAAACCTCATTACAATGCAAACCCGACTCATGAAAGTCCTCAACTCTCGAGTAACTAACCACATAAACCTCAAACTCCAAGTAACCTAACTCGCCTTAAAGGCGCCGTATACCACCTTCCAATTCACCATGTCACACACCACCGAAGCAACATCATACACCAACTCCATCGTCACGAACACTCAGCAGCATTTGTCATCTTACATCTGCATACTCGCATTCAGCCAAACACACATACACGAAGAAAACTATACAAACTGCGTAAGACACACAACAACACCCTTGCACAATTCTTAACCACAATCAAACCAAACACAGTATACACGGCAAACCACCTAGACGAACGTCCGCAACAACCACCTTCACGCCTTTAAAATCAAACAATTCAAAACCCACAATGTGAGCTGGATTCATCAACCACTCAGAAACCCCATGGCAACACTGAACCCATCTTTGATAGCTGCCACAAAATTCGTTCCAACCTAGAAAACCTGAAGCAAACACAATACAGTGGTTATACAAAATACATGCAACCACAAACCTCCAGCCGCAATACTACCAAAATCACCACACCCCAACACCTCGCAACCACCTGCAATTTAAACACAAAATTTTAAAATCCCATACCTACCAAATGCACAAACCCAACGCCTTGAATAGGAAGCCACACTAAAGCTCATCGTGACAAAACCTCAAGCGAAACCCATCCATCAGGGAACACCGAAATCCAGCGCACAATACCCCACAAAGCCTGCAACACGCAAACATACCCTACTCAACCAATCTTAAACACAAACACCACTATAATCCTGTAAACAACAAGACTCACTCGAAGGCCTACACCATGTACCCTCAGAAGCGGATTCGTACTTAAACCCACCAGCACCGCGATTCCAAAGCCACAAAACCAAACTCTCACAGAAAATGTACAATACAACAATCAAACCTTCCCTGTCAAAATACACGATACATCGTCTAGACTCGAAAAGCTAAACTCACGAAATCCGAAAATAACCGAATGTTTGATGCAAGCTACCCAAGTTATGTCCACCTCACTCTAAGCACACTGGCGACCTGTTTCAGTCACCCCAAAACACTCGCAATAATCACAAGTCAAAGCAACCCTCAAAGCACACATACAACAAATCTAAACAAGAAGCCCACAACAAAACAGGCTCCCCCAACATATACCCAAATACACGCTATATTATATAAACCCTCCAGCAACGTCAAATCCAGCGGCAATCCGAAAATAACTGAGTTTTAATGCAAACTACCACGCAATGCAGCCCGTAAGCGCACCGAAGATTCCTGGTACAGCATCCAAATACAGTCCACAGTCAAAACCACGAAAACGCACTCCAGCTCATACCAGCGTAACTGCAAACCCAGCCCAAAAAGCGTAGTCCACCCGAAATATCAAGAACACAGTACCCAAAGTACAAACCAGCCGAAAACCCGAAAATAAGCAACAAACCAGTACCATAACACCATAGACAGGATCGTGACAACCAGATCCTACCAAAGCAAGCCAAAACACGTAAAATACCGGAAATACACTAAAAATCGAGAACTTTATAGTGCAGAACCCAAAATACCAAAACCCT
>VFSE01000124.1:0-41930 GCA_010157825.1 Vickermania ingenoplastis | reverse complement strand
TTGCGTTGTGGATGGATCTTTGGTGACTGCATGAGTCTCTATAGATTTGGATTTGTTGGGCGGGTTGAAGTTTATTATCTTTAAGGTATAAGGTGCAGGATCCTGCGTTGTTTGCTATGCTGTGGTGTAACGTAGGTTGATGCGCCTTACTTTTTACGTTTTGTAATAAATTATATGACATTGATTGGCCTTGTTCCGCGTTGACGTTGTTATTTAGCATGTATTTTGTTGGGTTGTGTGCTTTTGCTTGGGCGTGTTGTATAGTTGTGTTATGCATTGTGTGTGTATGGAACATTAGTAACTGACTGCACAGAATTGTTCCCCTTGGACGGGTTTTCTTATTTCGCAATAGATTCATAAGTTTGTGTACTGTGCTGGGTTGAGTATGTAGTTCCTTGTGTAGTGATGATTTGATGGTTGTACAACATGCTAAATCTGTCGAGGACTTACGCCGGTTACTTAGTTAAGGACTTTGGCGTCATGAATGCAGGTGGTTTATCTTTGTTGCATAACTTTATTTAGGTGCGCAGCATTGCTTACTGTTTTTTTGGTGTGGGTGCCTTACTTACTGTAAACCTATAAGTGTTTTTATACTTTGTTTAGCTAGGTCTGATTATTTGCATGAACTTACCGTGTAACTGAGTTAGATTGTGATTTGTAGAATTTTGGTTATCTTACTGTTTTTAGGCGTGCTTTGAGTTGATAGTTTGTGCTTTGGTACTACTGGATTTTACGTACTTTATAAGTGTTTGTTTTGTTTAGAGTTGTTGCGATTTTGTGTAGTTGACAGCAAATTGTCATGCTGTAGCTTAGTGCTCTGGGTAGTATCGCTCAGACTGGGGGTTTGCAACTTTCGCTTTCGCAACATTTAGTAGTTTTCGATTTCGCTTTTAGTTTGTATGGGCGTTTTAGCTTCAGGTGTTGAGTGTTACTGTATCTCTTTACTTTAGTTGCGTGGTTATAGTAACTTTGTTGTTGTTCTTGACTTGACTTTTGTTACTTCGTGTGTGCCGTATATGGTGATTGGTGGGTTTTGGTTTCTTGGTTGGCAGTTTGGTGTGGTATTATTCAGATTGCGCACGCTGTGATCCACGCTTAGGTTGTGGTTTGGCATTAAACTTTGGGATACGCGTGCTCGCTATATGAATGCTGGTGGCACGGCTTGTTTCGTCTTGATGTTTTACGCTGTTGCATGCACTAAGCGGCTTTGAGGTTGTGGTGTTTAGGGCTGTATTTTGATTATGCTTACCGAGTTGTTAGGCGTATAGTGATTTGCATGTGATTCTACAAGTGCTATGCGTTGATATTGTGTAGGTTGACACAATGGGATTTTATGTTAAGACTGGTGTAAGTTGGTAGTTTATTGCTTGAATTGCGCGATTGAGTGCGCTTATTTAGGGTGCATGCTTTGTGTTACTACACAATACACTGTGTTCTAACTTTGTGTGTACTGTTTTGGACTTGAGCCCTTATGAACTAGGTTGGTTGATTGTTTATGATGTACGTGGTGTGCTGTCAGTTACTTGGAGTTTGGGTGCAATGCTTCATTTTCGTGGGAATATTGTGTGCTTTGTTTGCTGATGATTTTGCGTTAGATTATGGTGTTAGCTCAGATGTATCGGGTATCTTTGTGGCATCAATTGCTTGCTTACGCGCCATTGCGATAGGGTGGTAATTCCTATGATTTTTCTTGCTGACCTGTTTGCATTGGTTGGTGTTAAGGTTATGGGATTTCGAGTTTTCTGTTTATGGTGGGTATAGGTTGTTGCTTGTGATTTTAATGCTTGGGTTAGGTATTCTTGTGAGTTGTGGTAGCTTAACTGTGTGTTTTTTAACGTGTTTTACAGAAGTTTCAATGTTGTGCGCGGTTGCGCTTGTACTTTACTTTGTGCTAGCTAGCGTGATTTAGGGTTTGGTGTCTTTATGATTGTTACATTTAAACGTTATTCAGTGTGGGCTTTTATTTAAGTTGCTGTCTTTGGTTGGGTGTGCATGCTATTTTGCACGTTAACCGCATGGGAACGCTTGTGTGATGAATGTTGGGAGCCTTATTTTGAGTTTGGGGTGCTGTATACTCAGTTTAAAGTTTGAGGTGACGTTTTGCTGTGCGACTGCGATTATTTGTATGGTTATTTTCACCTTTGATACTTCATTACGGTGGACACCCATGTTCGGTGACTACATTTGAATGAATTTGATTTAGAAAACGCTTTCCGGTTTTCGGTGGAATGATATGAGGGTATGGTTAATATTGTATGATTTTAGATTGGTCATGCGAGTTTCGTGAGCATGTTGGATTAACATTGGGATTGCGTTGTGTTACCACTTTACGTGTTTATTTCCATACATCTTGTTTACGGATGTTTTGTGGATTTACAGATGTTGGGTTTTTGCTGTGCATACCTGGTGATGTGTTTTTCCTACTGTTTGGTTTTGTTTGTATTGTTTCTTTGTGTCGTGTATTCAGGTTTTGTGCTGTCGTGGGTGGCACCTGTGGCACGTGTTTGTCTGTCATTTCACTGTAGGTTTGCGCCCTAGACTTAGTTTGTGTTTGCTGGTTTTACGGGTTTGTGTAGCTGTGTCGTTTATCTGGAGCTGACTGTTTGCCAGGACACTGTTTAGGCCGGTGATTATGATGGATTTCATGTCCACGGGTTGAATCCTCGGGACTGAACTTGCGTTTTGGGCTTCCATGGTACTGAATTTTGGACATGTATTTCGACAAAGCTTGCGAGGTTTGTTAGTGTAGCGCGAATTTTGACATCTGGAGGCTGATATAATATAGCGGTAAGGCGCTTTTGGTGTAGGGTAAATTGGTTGGTAGCTTTGTGAGTTTGATTTGTGGTTTAAAGGGTCTATTTGGGGATTTGACTTGTAATTAGCGTTTCATTTGTGATTTATAGGCGTGGGGACACCATGCTGGCGTGAATTTGGTACGATGGTGGGTCTGCAGTATATTTCCAGTCTGCTGCTTTTGGTTAGTTTTCGGTGGGTGTGTTTGGTAGTGTGCGGGGACTGCTGATTGTTATGGTACTTGACTGATGCAAGGGCCTGTGTTACAACACGGATGCAGCGATTATTGCATAGGCACAGTGCAGACTGGATTTGCGGAATTTTGGTTGTTTTGTGGTTGCGAACCAAATTCGGGTGGACTGTGGATTTGTTCTCTATGGATTTTTGAGGTTTCGTGCCGTGGGCACACTGGGCTTATAAAGGCGACGTGTTTCAGGTTGGTGCCGATGTGTTTTTTGACGTGGAGCGGTGCTGTAAGATTGTTTAGTGATGTGGATTTGCTGATTGCCGCGGTATTTGTGTTCGCTGGAGGGTTGATATAATATAGGTAAGGTATATTTGGGTGTAGGGTGGCTTATGGGTAGGATTTACGATTTGATTTTTGGTTTAGGAGAGCTTGTTTTGGGTGGAGGTTGCCTTATAGATAGTGCTTTACGTGTGGTTTATGGGGTATGAGAGCTGACATGGCAGGCGTAAATTTGTGATGGGTGGATACACAGTATTTCCAGCTTGATGTTTTGGGTTGCTGTGGAAGTTTTGCGTGGTATTGTGGGTGATTTGCTGAGTACTGTGGTATTTTGGCTTCTGAAAGGGTGCCTGCGACGCAGTAGGGATGTTGTGATTAGAGGGTAGGAGTATGGGTGGGTGGGTTCCACAGAATTTTGAGTTATTTTGTGGCTGTAGGCTTAATTCAGGGTCCCTGTGACTTCCTCAGATATGTGATTGCTGAGACTTACGTGGGCTGTCGACGTACGGGACTTGTAAATCTGCCTTGTGCCGCAGGTTTGCGACGATGTGATTTTGATGATTTGGGTGGTGCTTGAGGGTGGGTAAGTGGTGTGGGTTTGCTGATTGCCACGGTATTTGTAGTCCCTGGAGGGTTGATATAATATAGGGTAAGGCCTATTTGGTGTAGATAAATTGGTAGGGTTTGCAGGTTTGATTCATGATTTAGGAGTGTCTGTTCTGGGCGGAAATTTGGCTTGTATGTAGTGGGCCAAGCGTGTTTGAGATGTGGTGTGTAGACGTATTGTGCACAAATTTGGCAGGTGTTGCGTCTACAGTGTATTCCAGACTGGCGTTTTGAATTACGTTGGCAACTGTGCTTGATGGTGGGGAGGTTTGCTGAGTACTATGGTATTTTGACTCCTGAAAGGTGCCTACAACGCAGCATGAGTGCTGTAACCAAGAGTGGGAGCGGGGTGGGTAGGTTCCACAGAATTTTAGGTTGTTTTGTGGGCACAGACTTAATTTAGGGTCGCTGTGGCTTTCTCGGATATATGGTTACTAAGGTTTACATGGTTTTGGTGATGTGATGACCTTGTAAAGCTGGATTTTGACGTAGGTTTGTGAGGGTGTGATTTTGCTGTGTTGTGGTTTTATGAGGGTTGGGTAGCGATTTACTGATTGCCGTGGTATTTGCGTTTCCTGGAGGGTTGATATAATATAACGTTGCGGAGGTTGGACATGGAGGTTACTTGTGGTGGAACTGCGTTGTAGGGTCGGGATTACGTGTCCGGGTGCTGGTAAAATTATGGGTGTTATGCGTCTGCGTGATTGGTGGGTGGGTTATGGTAGACTACCCCCTTTAAGGTTGTTAGCCGGCTAGATGAGTATTGTCGAATCTGTGTACTTAGATTAGTCTTGGTATGCGTGGTGTATTGTTGTTGGCCGTAGTTCAAGGTTGGGTTGCTGGGATGTTCGCAATATAGGTACCTGTGACAGGTACTGGCGGCAGTGGTTAGTGGTTATTGATCCATGTAACATGCAGGATTTTGACTGCTTTGGGAGTTGTTTGTTAGGTTTGTGTGTTTTGCTGCGGCCAGGCTTGCCAGTTTGATGGTGTTGCTTAGTGAGGTTAGGAACTGTACTGTAAGATGAGCCCTTTTAGTTTAGAGTTGTTTAGGGATGGTTAATTGCAAGTGGTTTGTGTTTGGTGATGGTGTTGGTTACTGTGGGTATTGCGTTACGACAAAGTTTGGTTTGGGGTGAGATTTGTGCTGGTTTTGGGCTGTGTGGGTGACTTCCAATAGGTAGCTGCGTTGGCATGTCATAAAATTTAGGATTTTGTTTGCGGATTTGTTGTGCATGGAACTGTTTAGGTTCTTGGAGTTTACGATGTGTTAGTTGTGTATACTCCATGGGTTGTCTCGTGTTGGGTGTTGCTCCGTTGTGTATGATCGAGTGCGTAGCTTTGTGCACATTGGTTATACCTGTTGTTGAGGTGTGACGACTGGAGGGTGGGTGGCTTACATATTTTTGTTTGCTGGTTTGCTGTGGGTGCTCGATATGGTTAGGTTGTACTAGTTGTTTGTTGTGGGTAGTCCATTTGTTTTAGGGCTGTGGAATGTGTTGGGTTTATGCTGGTTTAGGCAGTATATTGGCGGATTTTGGGGTTAACAAATGCGCAGGTGTTGTATTTGAATCGTGCAGGCTTTATTCCGTGATTTTCGTGTTGGGTGATTGTTGCAGGCTTCGCAATTACTATGGCAGCGCGGTAGTAGTTGTGTATTTAATGCTTGATTTGTTATGACTGTGTTTGATTTGGGGTGGGGTAGTATGACTGATTTGCTAAGCTTTGTTGAGGTTGTTGTGCGAGGGATTTGTGGTGCTTGTGATTGTGTGTGTCTTGTTGAAGGTTTGTACGTTTATTAACTTTCCAGGTTTGCTGCCATGTTAGGGCATTACTATCCATGCTGTTGCGGCGTATGTTGAATATAGGTGAGAGTTTTGGTAGTGCCTGAATGATGAGATTCTTGTTTACGGGGCGGATAGTTGGGGTTGTTGGCTCTGATGCACATGGATTTTGTTTGCGTTTGGTTTGACTTGAGTTTGAGTGTTACTGTGGTGAATTAGTGATTGAATTGTGTATATGTGTCTATAGGATTCGCATGTGATTTTGTAGTGCATTATTTTAATGTCTTTGTTTATTATGATGGTTTGATTTGTTGCGGCGGGTTCTTGTATAGTGCTTTTGCTTTGGTATGAGTATAGGTGACAGGTTGACGTGTACTTACTGGAGGTTTGTTGGTTGATACTTCAAGTTTGCAGACAGCGGGTGTTATGTGCATTGCTCCAGGTTGTTATTATGCAAGTGATTTATGTGTTGTGAGTTTGCTGTTGACTTGTAGATGAATGCAGGCACTGGTTATTGATATGGGTAGTGCTGCAGTTTGAGACTGGTGATTGTTTGTGATTGTTATATCACGTGTATTACTGGTTTTATTTGTTTGTAGGGTTTAAGATTTTGATGATCCTGTAGGTGCTGGGTGCGTTTTATGGTGGTGACTTCTGTATGTGTCTTTACGAACTTATAGATTGAAGATTCGATCATTAACCTTTAGTTGCAAGGTTTCTATAAGTTATTGAATGCTGCTTGATTTGTGTAGATTGGTAGTGTAAGGTCTGGTTGTTGTGATTGCGGGCCATGTCATAGGTATATGTTTACGTAGATCGGTTTGATACAGTCGGTCTGTCGTTTAAACTAGATGTTATAGTTGTGTATTTGGTGATTCCTTGAACGGCTAGGTATTTACTGTGCACTTTACTTGCTAGGATTGTGTGTTTTAGTTTGCCTATACCCTGGAAATGTGATTTGGGTTTGTGTGCAAAATATTGGGTTTGCGATATGTGTAGTTAGAGTAGGAATTGATGCAGTGGATTGGCTGGTAGTTGGTGATTTTTGTGGAACTTATAATCTTGTTTTGCTTTGGCTTCCTATGTTGGTTTGGAGTGTTGGAAGGTTTCTTGGCGTGGTGGGTGAGGTAAGTCTTTATGTTGCGCATGTTGTATTGTGATGCGAGGTTTGACTGTGCGATTTGATTTCGTGGCGTGTGTTGGTTGTGGAGCTGCGTTTTGTGGGTTTGTTACTTTTTATCTTGTGGTTGTGTTTTGCGTTAAGTTGTGTGTTAAGGTTTTGGCTTTATTCCTACAGATGTACTGGGGTTTAATATGTGTGCCATTGTGACATTGCTTTGTCGTGCTTAAGTTTTAACTTGTAGTGTGTGAGCTTACGCGTTGAACCGATTAACGTTGTTGTATTAGTCGTAAGGACGTTGCTCGCGGTGAAACTGGTGCTACTATTACCACTTTTATTACCTGCGGGATTTTAGTAATTTTTGTTGACTTGATTGGTGTTGATTCTTAATGTTAATAATTACTACTGGGGTTTGTTATTTGAACTATTTTGCCGTGTAGGTTTGTAGAGTCTATATTGCTTGAGTGTAGCGCGTATGCACGGTTTGGTTTGAAATTGGCTGAAATGTGCGTTTAGGTTTAGCTGGGCAGTGGATACTATGTTCTTACGATTTACTTGTTACTTTGTGGACTTAACGTGTTATTTGATCGTTATATTGGTGGTTGTATTGGCAGATTCGTATGCGTTAAGCCTTAGACATGAATACTTTGGATGATGCGTTGCTTGGATGTTGTATTGAGCGTTGTTTTATGAGGTTACGGTAACTTGATGTGTTGCAATAATTTGGTGGCGTTGCTGAGGAGGTTCTGCGTGCAATATTGGTTGAGATGCGGTTTTTCTGTCTTTTTATTTAGGGTTGTTGGTTACCAAAGAGTTGCTGCTGTGGTTTCTAATTTGGTCTATTAATGATTAAACCACGTTTGTTGTGAGTTTATTGTGGGTACAGGATACGGATAGGTTGATTTGTACCTGGTATGTTGCACGTGTTAACTGGCTATTAGGATAGTGTTTCCTTTGCGGGTTGTCTGTTGTGTATAGATAACGTTGACTGTGCAGTGGTGTGTGTGTTAGTCTTACGTTGGTGGTTTAATCTGTATACTCGCTTGCGTTGGTGTTTAGGGTGTCGAGATTGTGTTGTGTTCTAGGTTTAAAGTTTGTGCGTGCAGGTTAGGCAGCTGCACTTGCGTGCGCGTTGGCTAGTTATCAATTTCGTTTGTAAGATCGAGCGTGTAATGTTGCTTGCTAGTGGTCTTGTATTGATATTGATTTTGAGGATTTCTTAGATGGTTTGGGTTGCATGGGTGTTGTAACGTGTATTTGTTGTTGGGTACTTGCTTTGTGTACTTGCTTATATTGATTTAAGTTTTGTATATTGGTCACTTTAGTTTGTGTAATTACTGCCTTGGTGCGCGTGTATGTGGGTTTAGCTGGGTTGTTGTGGTCGGGCGAATTGTTTGGGTTATAATTGGTGACACGATTTGTTTGTGATTTTTCTTATACAGGTTTTGTTTTGCAGATGTTTTGCAATGGTGGCGGTTACTTTACCTTGTATGCTGCATACTGATGTTGTGGAGGATGTAACGTTGCGACACTGGGAAGTAATATATTATGCTTATTATTTTGTTGGTTTTTAGTTTGTTGTTATTATAGTTTTGTGTACTGTATTGTTGTGAGGGCTTTAACGGATTGACTTGTGGTTGGAATTTGTTGAATTGCGTAGAACTGTTGCGAGTTGGTGGACGCTGAGGTAGTTAAACATTTGTGTGTGTTGATGCGTTGATTTGTGTAGATTTTTGGCGTGCGTGATCGGGGTTGTTTCCGCGCATGAGTTTGAATGGGTTTACTTATGCTGTTTAAGTTAATAAGTACTGGTAGGACGCTTGCGATAACGCGAGGTGGTGTTTGTGCTACTTCATGATGTTGGGTGTGGTATAGTTGTAGCCAATAGACACTAAAACTTGTAGGTGTTTAACTCACTATTTGTTTGGGTTTTTAATGGTTTACAGTGGTTTTGAGGTGTTATTACGGTAAATATAGTACTGTTGCCTTTTAGTTGAACTTGCATGAGGATTGCACAGCAGTTTAAGCAACTTGTGGATGATAGTTCCTGATGATTTGCATATCTGATTGGTTGTATAGTTCATATTGTTGCGCCTTTTATATGCATTTGATAGTGAGGTTACTTGGTGCGTGCAGTGGGCTTTTACTATGCAGGTTGACAACTTCTCTTTGTGATTTCTTCTGATTTCTGTGTATGTGTTGCGTGCTTACGCAGTCGATGTTGGAGTGAGTTGCTGTGTGTTTCTGCGTATTATGGAATTTAGTATGTAGCTAGCGGACATTAACTTAGATGCGAAGTCATTATAAGATGCTTTTAAGTTTCGTGATTGATTGCTGTTGCGATACTTGCTTTGGTTTGTTGTAGTTTAGGATGTGTATTTATGCTGTGTTTATGTTTGTTTAGCTACTTGATATTTTACGTTGCATGGATAGCCTTTATACAGGATGGTGGAATGTGTTGCAGTTTGTTGTTTCTTCGATAAGTGGTTGTGTTAGACGTGCGATTTACTTGATGTGGATGCTTGTATAATTCAGTTTACTAACACGTTTTGCAGTGTTTACGTTGCAGATGTTTGTGTATGTTTGCGCGTTGACCGGAGGGTTATAAAGGTATTACGACTTCGATTTTAGCTTCTTGTAGTGTTTATGGGTGTGTACGTTGCTTCTTGTGGGTGATTTTGGAGTTGTGGTCTTATATGTTGTGTTTTGTGTGTATCTGTTACGTTACTTGTTGTGTTAACTAATGCGATTTGGGCCTTTGTTTGGAAACTTCCGGTGGATTTACTTTACAATGTTATTGGTATTAATTTTGGTATTTTGGTATTGTTATAGGCTTTGTGGACCTCATAAATACTGGCACCGTTTAAATAAGGTTGGTGCTACGTTTTAAATTTGATTTGTACAATGCGTAAGTGGGTTTCCGGATGACCATTTATTGGCTGTATAAGTTGCTGTTTGGTAGGATTGCTAATGTGGCTGTTTTGGTGGGCGGCTTTGTAGATTTGATGGGTGCTACTGATTTATTGCACAATTGAGTTACTGTTACGTTTGCGTGTTTGTTTGGCGTTTGCTTTATGTTTTCCATATTATATGGTGGGGTATGTTATGCGCAAGATGATTGTTTAACGTTATATGATTGTACGATATATTGATTTGTAATACCATTGTTCTAGCTTTTTGCAGTTGGCAGTTATTACATGATGTACTTTGATGTTTATTTGTTTGTTTATGTTTTAGAGGTTTGTACTGTGTTGGTTATGTTTATGTTGATTGCTATTGATGTTTGAATGCTTTTATAGTTAGTAATGGTAGGTTTGCCATTAACTAGATTGTGACTTTTTGGTGTTGCGAATACTGTCCTTTGTAGTTTGTAAGTGTTGGTTGACATTTGTGTGTTTTGATGCTACTCCTGTGATGGCGGTGTTATAGGTTTAGGATCTGGTTATTAGGCTACTGATTTTGTTTGTTTAGTTAAAGTTTATGATAGTTAAGCTGGTAGCCGTACTGATTGTATGGTATTTAGTGTTGTGGGTTAGTGTGTTGTGAGTTGTCGTTGACCGTTTTATGGTCGTACGTTTGGTAAGTTGATTTTGTAGTACGTCGGTTTATTGTAGTGGATGACTTCGATGATGATGGTTGTGGTATACTACGTCAAGTTCTTGGGGTAACGTGTTTCCTGTATGTAGATTTAGCTTGAAGTACGGTTGGTTTACGCATTTACTGTTCGCTGATTAACTTTGCTATGGTGAGTGGTAGTGAGTGAGTCGTTCTGTATGTTGTGTGGAACCTGCGCGTAGTTTGTTGATGAGATAGATTGTTAAATATTGTTTATCGTAGGCGTTTCATGTATTTAGGTTAGTGGTGTCAAATGCACTTCCTTATTTGCGCTTACTAGTTGGTGATTGTTGCATGTGCAGTGTTTACTAGCGTTGTAGGTGTTTGGTAAATTTGATTGATGCTTACTAATTAAACCTGCCGTGTATGACGAGGTGTATAGACTGGTGAACGCGGTTGCAAGGGCTATTTGTTTGGTTTGATATTTATATACCTTCAAATTACAGTGTGTGGGTTGACGATTTTCACTGGTGGGGTTATAGTGGTGCTTGAGTTTTTGTTGTGGGGGAATGGTACCCAGATTACTACTGTGCTATTTGTGGCCGGGTGCAAGCCTTCGGAGTGGAATGCTCACGGTATGAGGTTGTGTTACAGTGATGCAAGTTGTGATTTATGTGGTTTTGTGTGAATGCATAACCACTGTGAGATATGACTTACTTGGGGATTGCTGATTTTCGGCTGGGGACTGATAGGTGAACACAGATTTGTTATGCTGTTTGATGTTTTAAAAGAACACATAGGAAACTTTGTTTTCAGGTATGATAATGGGTTGTTACAGTTTTAGCGTGTTTGAAGTTTGGTTTGTAACTGAACGGCATGGGTGCAGTCCTGCAATAGATTTTGTAATTATATTACTTAATTTAAGCGTAATGAGATGTTACGTTTGCTGGCAAGACTAATTTGTTGTTGACTAAACTAGTGTCGCTTTGTGGTGAATGCACACAAGTTGGGCTTTAAGTAGGCGTTTACAGTTTGCATCGTGTAGGTGGGTTGCTGGCTAGTCTCTGATGATCAGTAGTAAACAAGTAGTTTACTTTGAGTTGCTCTCTTTTAGGAATTTTGGGTGTTAGCGTTGACTTTGCATAGACTTGCTATAGCTTGTGTTTTGATTTATACGTTTATTATGTGTACGTGTGCGTGGATGTTTGAATAGGCGGTTGCCTGTTTATGTTTGTGATAACGTGGTGACTCCCTGATATGTAATTACTTTCTTTGTGTATGCGTTAATATTGGTGCTGTGTTTTGGTGTTTTGACGAATGTGTGTGTTTGTTGACTGATGTTTTAATGGTGTTTGCTGTATGTGTATTTATGATATATGTTAGTTTTATGTAATAGTTGTGATCACTCCAAAGCTGAGTATTGTATTATTACATTGTGCTAAGTTTTGTGTGTTAGGTTTGTTGTGAGTATATTGTAGTAGGATTTGCTTGTTGCTTGCTGTGGTGGGCGTGAAATAAGATTTGCTGGCTATTAAGAATGCTTGCTAGTGCATATTAAGTGGAGTTGTTACTGGTGGTTTTGCGGGTGACTGGTTTGTAACAGTTGTTTATGGAAATGCTACTGCAGGTTTCTAATTTAATAGTGCTTCATTTGGGCTGTATGTTTACGTTTGTTATGGTTTTACGTGTAATTTGTGGTTTGTGCTTGGATGAGTTTGTGTGGTGGATTAGATTGCTTTAAGAGTTTTGCAGCTTCAAATGGTGCAGATCTGGGGCTGGTATATTCGTGATTGTAATGTTAATTGAGATTTGTGTTGCTGCAGGATTTGTAGTTTAAATTAGCTTGTTTTGTGAACGATTAGGATGCGTGTTTAAGTTACCCATTATGTGGGTTGATTATTGCTGCGAGATGACTGCTTTAGGTGATACTGCTTGTAGTGGGTGGTTGCATATGTTTCACAGGTTGTTTGTGCTTTGGACTTCACGATTCGTTTATTGTTCATTGTGTTGCATTTTATGCTTTTATGACATTGTGACTGAACTTGATAAACTTGTTGCCTGTGTGCTTTACGATTAGGTGGCTTGTATTTGGTTGTTGTGCCGCTTTGGAGTTAGGTTTTCTGATATGTTGTGACAGGTGGTAGCTTTAGTTTTTATTGTGCTTCTGTTTCATAGTAGCTTTGGGTTTGGCTTTGTTGCTTTGTGCGGTTGATGCTGGGTGTTTGTTTTTATTGGTGTTACATCTTACTGTGTTGTTGTGTGCCACGCAAGCAACTGAACAGATGCCACTTGTGGTTTTGGGTGTTGCGCTCGCATGGTGGGTTGCGTTTGACCTGCTGAATTGGAGTTATGGATGGATGTGCAGTTTTGCAGTGTGATTTATGATGATGTATTATGCTTATACGCTGGATCGTGTATGGGATTTGATGTTTATCGTTGATATTTACATTCTAGGCTTGTGGTTCGAGTAACAATTGTGGTGTTTGATATTTGATGGTTGCAATATTCTTATTTAGCCGTAATTTAGCTTACGATTAGCGGGTTTTAAGCTCTATGTATTCCGATGGGTTTATAACGTTGTTTATGATTTGATGCGCGGGTTTGTAGCCTTTAAGATGTTGTACTTGTGATAATTGGTGCTCTACGTGGACTTCAGTGTTACTTTTAAATAGAACCTTTCGCTTTGGTTGTGTGCTGCATAACTCCAGTGTTGATTTAGCGTTTGTTGATTGCACATTGTTTAGGTCGATTTGCTGAAAGGACTAATTCGTGTTGGTGGGTCACTTTACTTGATGCTTGTTACTGATGTTAGTGTAGTCTTGTGATTGGTACCTTTGCGTGCGTGTTTTAGTTTGACAGTTTGGGTGTGCTGACTGGATTAAGTTAACTATTCTTGCGTTGCAAAAGTTTTACGGAGTTGTTTTGGTGCCTGCGTTGGTTTCGCACTATGCAGATGTTGCGGTTTGATTCGAGATTGAATTGGAGGTTTGATGTTTTGGGTGGGGTAGCCTTACACTGCAGGGTCGTTAGGGTATTGTGCTCGGCTTGCTACTGTGTACTTAGGTATTTGTGTAATTTAACTTTGTGCTTTGCAATGGGTTTATTGAGTTACGATTACTGCTTGCTTAAAGTGATGCATTGTATTCTTTGGTGGTGGTTGTGTTTGCTTTGGGATTGTATTAATGTGCGTTCGTGATGATTGCTGCATTTTGGTTTGTTGCAAGAGTACTTTACTGTTGAGTTGCTTTTGAGGCTAAACTTTGCATGTAGGGTCTGTACTGACGCTTACTTGTGATGCATTGAATTTTGGGTGTGGGGTTGCTTCGTGCCACTGGTTATTGTGCTTTAGAGGGTCTGACTTTGTGTGTATGTTTAGGTTTGGATGCGGAGGATGCTTGTTAGTTGGTAATTGTTTGATTTTTGGGTCGAGTAATTTGTGGTGCTTGTTTTATCGATCTATACAAAGTTGTGTTGGTTTCTCTGCGACTTGGGTGGGTGGTGGCAGGCGTGTTTACCTGTTTGGGTTTGTTGGATCCTGGTTAGTGGTGTGGTTTAACTAAGGCGTTGGTCTGGGTGGTTGAGGGTTTTAGTTTGGGATAAGGGCAGGTGGTTTGGTTAACACTTGGGGTTGCTTGGGTTGTAGGTTTGGTTCTAGGATGATTTGCATTTGCAGGTTGTTTCTGGATGTCTTTTCCGATGTGTTGAGCAGGTTTGCTGTGATGCTATATGTAAGTGTTTTAATTTAAGTTTGTGCTTAGAATGTGATTTGTGGAAATAATATTTTGGTGTATTGTAATGTACGCTACTCGACTGTATGTATTCTATATAGGCTGCGGTATTTGGGTTTGTGGGAACATGTACTGATGGGTGGGCTTTGCACTTGGTGGATGCTGGTGTTTGATGTCGGTTGCGGGGTGTGAGTGTTGAAACTTTCTCTCTGGGGTGTTCTATTTGTGCTGGTTGTTTTGGTTTTATGGAATTGGTTGACGGAGTCTGGTTGATTTGTTTTGCTTGTTGCAGTGCGCGCGTGTAATGGTTAGTATTGTGCTTAGCATTGGTTGGGTTTTGTTAATTGGCTTGGCGAATTTGGGTGTTGGAGATTGCTGTAATATAGGTATGTGCACCTTATTGGTGCATTTGATGCTAGTGGTTGGTGGATTTGGGCCTAGGGGTTTGCTGTCTGCTGCTGTCGTCGTTGGGGTTACGCATATAGGTTTTGCGTGAGTTTGCTGTGTAAGTGGTTCTGGAATTTTGGTGTGCTGGACTTTTAGGTTTAGTGTGATTTCTTTTGACCTTGTATGCGGTGTCTGTACAGGTCTTTTAGTGTCGTTCTTGCAGCTTGGTATTCACGTTACGAGCATTTTAGCTTTGAGGTTGTAGTGGATTAATACAATGTTCAGACTGTTACATTGTAAACTTGCCTTTCACGCTGGGTGTGTATTTTGGGTTTACTACATTTGGGTTTCCCTTGGTGCTTTCTACGCTGGAGATGTTATAGTATAGCGAGTTTCCGTGTTGCTGGGGTGGGTGGCCTGAGGGCGCTTTCCATAGGGTTTAGAGGTGCGCTGCTTACTGCCAGCTGAGGTGTTTTGTAAGTGCAGTGGGTTGTCTGTGTGGGGTTTTGAGTTTTGTTCTCTTGTGCATTTGACTTTTTGTGGGTTTTCCGTTGGTTTTACTTGCTGTTGTTTGGTTGACTACGGCGATGCATGGTTGCGTTGTTTTTGTCGTTCCTGGGAACCTAAATTTATGGTTTTTTGGGGAATTTGCTTATTTGCGTAACTGCCAGGTTTTGATTAGTCGCCTATGTGGGCAGTTATGTGCTTCAGATTTGCGGTTTAGGGTGTTGCCTTGGTAATTTTGCGAGCTGGAGGGTTGATATAATATAGTGGGGTATTGGCTTTAAGGTATGTGGGGTGGTTGCTGGGGTATTGTCTGGCGTGATTTGGAGCCTTTCTGACTACTGGTGTTTGAGATGTTTATAAGTGCTGTAGGTTGCCTGCGGGGGGTGTTTTTGGGTTTCGGGATTGCTGTGCGCTCGGTCTTTGTAGTTTTTACGTTGGTTTGGTGTGGGTTCGAGTGGCCGGATATGTTGGCGTGCATTTGTGTGCTGGTTTTGCGTTTCGACACCTAATTTTATGCTTTTGTGGAATTTGCCTATTTTGCTTAGTTCTCAGGATTTGGGTTGGCTGCATGGCTGGTATGTTCCTGGATTTGCTGTGTTTGTGGTATTGCCTTGGTGATTTCGTGTGCTGGAGGGTTGATATAATATAGTGGGGTATTGGCTTTAAGGTAGGTGGGGTGGTTGCTGAGGGTATTGGCTAGCGTGATTTGGAGCCTTTCTGTCTGCTGGTGTTTGAGATGTTTATAAGTGCTGTAGGTTGCCTGCGGGGGGTGTTTTTGGGTTTCGGGCTTGGTGTGCACTCGGTCTTTGTAGTTTTCCGTTGGTTTGGTGTGAGTTCGCATGTCAGGATAGGTTGGCGTGTATTTGCGTGTTGATTTTGCGTTTCGGCACCTAATTTTATGTTTTGTGGAATTTGCCTATTTTGCTTAGTTTCCAGGGTTTGGGTTGGCCGCATGGCTGGTATGTGCCTGGATTTGCTGTGTTTGTGGTATTGCCTTGGTGATTTCGTGTGCTGGAAGGCTGATATAATATAGTGGTAGGTGTGATACTGTTAGATTTGTGAGGTGGTATGCGTGTGAGAGATTTGATGGTGGTGGTTATACTTGCCGGCATAGGACCCTTGTGTAGGAGCTTTTCTCAGGAGTTAGTCATGTAATGTTTTCGTTTGGGCGTGATGTGTGTTAGCCCTCATGTGCTTATTTTGGTTTGATGGGTTTGACTAGGTAGGTGCCGCATGTGTGAGTGATTTTTTTGGGTTCTTGGTATGTTTAGTTTTGCGTTTTGGGCGAGTGTACCTTTGCATGATTTGGTGTGTTTGCTTGGCTTCACAGAGGTTGTTTAGTTGCAGGCTGGTTTGTTAAGTTATCGTTAGGTTCGTTGGTAAACTTGTGGGTTGTATAGTGGTGCAATAGAACTCATGTTTGGGTTTGCTTGCTATGAGGGGCGTTTTAGGGTGGCCACTTGTGGCTTCTGCAGGTGGTGGGTTTGGTAGACGTGGATTGAGTTTGTTCGGGTCGTGTAGCTTCGTTGTGGGTTTGTGGAGGGTTGTTTGTACTTTGGTGTGTGGATGTGCTGATTGCTATAATGCTGTATTCGTATGTTATGCGGTTAAGACTTGTATTGTTACCGTTTTTGGTTTGTATGTTTGGAACGGTTTTTGTTGCTAGATGGGTTTTATTGTAGTTATGGTTGCCGGCAATTGGTTTGTTTAGGTAGGGTTGAAGGTTTGGTATTTATATGTCTGGTAGTTGTGGTACATACTAGAGTTTAGGTAACTGGTTTTTGTAGGCAGCGTGTGGGTTGATTTAAGCGTGGGATGGTGGGTATCCCTGTAGAGGGAATGTGGTTTTATGGTCATGTAGCAACGGGTTGGTGTGTGCGCACCGAAGGATCCACTGTATTGCTTGTTTTTATGGGATGATGTTATAGTGCCCTGGGGACGCTGTTGAAGTTTGACATGAGATTTACTTGGTTGACGTATGGGTTTAGTTATTTGTAAAGGTTGGCTGTGGGTTTGGCGTTTTTATGGGTTTTTGATTGTTGATTTTATTTTATGGTTTGAGCTCCTACTAGGGTTGCGCGACGGAGACTCGGTTTTGAGTGGTTATATGTATGATGCAGCAAGTCTGGTTTTGTTGCGGTTATGTTTTCGTTATCGGTACTGCTTGGAGACGGGTCTTATGTGTCTCGCTTGACAGGGTTGGTACTTGGGCGAGAACTGTTGATGTGTTTGTATGCCGTATAATATTTGCTTAAGGTGGTAATTGAGTTGTGATGTGTATGCTTTAGTGTTGCTGTGTTTTCTGTTGGTTTACTTTGTATGGATTGTGGTTTGCGTTGTGGTTATTGCGTAGGTGTTAAATGTACTTTATTGCTGGTGAACAGGTGCATAATTGGTTGCGTTTTGGGGTTCGTAACTCTGATGATGCACTGCTTTATGTGTTTAAGTGCATCGGTGTGGGGTGTTACATAACGTGCATTTATGGTTTTCCACATGTTAGAGAGGTTTCTGTATAATGAGTGTTTTTGGCTGTGTAGGTTACACAGTTTGGAGTTTGGTTGTGGTGTGGTGAGCGCATGTGGGCGTTGTAGGAGTTTTAAGTTTAGGTTTATTTGTGTTTCCTCTATGGTTTCAGGGTTTGTGCAGGCGATATATGAGAATGCATGTGCTGTCGCTGCGTGTGGTGCTTTGCTGACGTGTGATTATGGTAATTAGTGATCTAGTTCTTTTGGAGTGGTTGATGGATTTGCCGTTCAGATGTATGATTGGTGTGTTGTGGATTGGTGCCTATGATAGGTGGTGGTTCAGGTTTTCGACGTGGGATGGGTTGTTTATGGCTTTATGGTTACGGTAGGTTCTTTGCGTTTTAGCTTTACAGCTGGTGTTTGATCCGTTGAAATCGTGTGAATTACTTATTGTTTGCCTTAATGGGATGAGGGTTACTGGTTGACGCTGTGCGTATTGCTTGTGGGAATATTCGCTGTGTAGATGGTAGTTTGCAACGGTGGGTTTGCGTTAGTTTAGACGTTTAATTGGTGGTTTGTGGTATAGTGCTATATCGGTGCGCGGTACTTTGTGGTTTTGTGTGTAAGTATAATTATGGCGCGTTGTGAACTTGAATTAGTGCTGAATAGTGTCGGAATTCTGGTTTAAACTTTGCTTTGGACTGGGTATGTGTAGTCTTTGTGAGAGTTTCGGTGTGTGCGTGTTTGTGGTGGGTAGGTTTACGCGTGTTCTTCCCCGTACAAGAAGTTTGGTGATTTCGGCTTTTGGATTTTGGCTTGCAGATGGATTTGTGTAGATTGGAATTTGTTAATTTGTTTAGTATTTGCATGGTGTTACCACCTTTAGTAACAAGCGGGATTTGTTATTGTTTAAATGTGAGCTCATAATGACGTGATTAGGTTAGACTACTGAGGTGTTTGTTGGCTATTGTTGGTGTGCTGGTGGGCTGCGTGCTTCAATCTGCTGGTGTTATGTAACTTGATATTTAGCTTGGATTTTAGTTGACTTACGTTTGAGGGGTGATAGTTTTACCTTTGGTTTGTAAATTTGTTGGTTGCGTAATGCTGACGTGGATGAAGGTTGGTGTGGATGAACTTGTATTGTTAGCTTGTACATGGGGTGATGATGATGGGCTGTTGTTTCCTGTTTTGTTTGGAAACTAATCACTTTAATTAGCTATAATTCTGGTTGGGTTGTTTGGTTGTACGTTATTGGTGGGGCGTGGGTCAGATGTTTATACAGAATTTTGTTTAGTTTTTAAGTGTTGAACTATAAAGCGCAAATTTAGACAGTAATAATCATGTTGCGTGCGGTTGACGTGTTGGTATTGATATGAAAGTTATCGCCGCTTTTGGGTTTGTATTCTTGTTATGAATTGGTGTGATGCTGCACTTTTTACGTGATGCTTCGAGTACGTGGACCATATCTTTATGGGTTGGTTTGTGCGTGAGGGTGTATTGTTCGGCACAGCATTGGTTTTATGATTGGTGGTTGGCATGGGCTTCTGAGTGCTTACGGTTTGCGACATGATGTTATATTTTATGACGTGTAGACTTCAACGGTTGTGTTATTTGCATTAGCTTGTGGGTTGTGTGGATTGAGGTTTTGGTTTAATTTGGTTGATGGTTGTGGTTTGCTGGCTGTGAATTTGTTTCTAATGCTTATTGATGCTGTATATGTTTGTAATATTGTAGTTATTGTTTATATCTAGATGTTTTTGGGCATATTTTATTTTATTATGACTTTGTGGTGTAGTGCTTACTGTTACACTTGCTGTGGGGTGGCTGGGCTGTAGATCTTGCTAGAAGGTTTCGTGGTTTGGCTTGGGTGTGTTTTCCTAATTGTACTTGTTATTGGAGGGGATGTTACTATTGTAGTTTTGTTTGCTTACACTTATGGTTTATGTTTGATGTGTTTCCTGACCGTGTGTAGGGCATTCGTTGATTCTGGTTTCTTGATGATTACGTTACCTTGCTAGTACAGGTATACGTTGGAGCGTGCTTATAGTGCGTGGCTTAATGTGTGATTTACTTGCGGTTACGGAGTTTTATACTTAGCTTTGCAGGTTTGACTTGTATGTAGTGCCAATGGAGTATATTTAGGATTTGATGTTCAGGTTTTATAGGTTGTTAAATTTGATGGGTGTAAGGTGGTGTGGTTGTTTATAAGCACTTTACGTTATAACGTTTAGAACATAGGCGTTTGGAATGTGCATGAGGACAGGATGTGTGCGTGAGGCTTGTGGTTGGTGTAGCAAGTGGTAATGGACACAGGTGGGTGTGGGTTTGTAGTACTAAATTGAGTTTGCAGAGGGGTTTACGTGGGTTCTATTGCTGCGTGATAGTTAGGCTTGTTAGATTTATGATTGTGTGGGGTTTTATTTTTGGAGTATATGTTTTACATATTCTTTACGTTTGGAGGCGTATGCTGGTTGGCATGCCAGAGGAGTTGCTGGCACTGTATCGTATTTGAGGAGTGTGCATGTTGGTGATTATGTGTGTAGTTTCATAAATTGCTGGGGGTAAGACGTTTACGGTTTGCGGTTGTGGATGGTGTATTAATTAATGTGTTTACACCTGCCGTAACAAGGTGCTTTAAGGCGTTTGATTGCTGAGGCTTTCTTTGCTTAAAGGTTTAGAGCTTAAGTTAGTTTTGCTGTTTGCCGGAAGGCGTACATTGGGTCTGATGTTTGCGTGGTGGTTACGTTCGTATGGATTGAGCTGATGTTTGCGTGGTGCGCTTAAGTTGTTTAACTTTGTGGGTGTTGTGTGTTGGCGTGGTTGTATACCTTGTTATGTAGTGTTTGGATAGCTTTGTGGTGTTTACGGTTGGTGTACGCGTATTAAACGTGTTATTTTAAGTTTTCATTTAGATATGCTGCTAATGAATTTACGATAATTGCCTATTGTTGGTATTGCTCATCTTATGGGCTTATTATTGCTTTTTAGTTGGTGTGTGTACTTGCTAGTGGGTTTTCTGGTGTACCGGAGCGACTGCTTGGTTATAAGCTGGTTCTCTGTCTTGATTGCTTTGTAGATTGTGGTTGGACTGTATCGTGCATGGTGATGCTGCTTTTTCTGGGGAATTAGTTGCGAAGTTTGCTATTTGGTGTGGGCGCGTGTGAGATCCATATTTGTAGCGCTGAGTTTAAGCTGATTGCTTAAGTGTTTATAGATTATAGTACAGTGTTGCACCTACGTTTACTGCGGCGTAATAGCATACTGCTTGCATGGAAAGGGAGTTCTTGCATTGTGGATATACACAGTGGTTAGGTACTCTTGCACACGCGTGTTTTCAGAATGTGGAGATTGGTGTTGAGCTGGTATGAGTTTACGATGCCTGGGTGATTTTTTACTGTGTATATGTGGACTTATAGCATTGGATATATACTTAAACAAGCCTTTCGGACGTGTATATTGAAGGCCCGGTATCCCATGCTGTAGCTTAAATTTTGATTTATTGTGCTGGATTGCTTACTTTCTTGCTATGCTGTAGGTTTGGCTGTACCTTATGATATATTGCTTGTTGTGTTTTTTACTTGTATTTGGATACTGTATAGAATGTGTACCATATTTGTGTGTTGCGATACACGCTGTGGGTGGCTTGCATAGCTACTGCTGTTATGACCTGGTAGATGTATTGAAACTGGATAGTATTTCAAGTATTACTTGGTTTAAAGGATTTTGATGCGTTAGATAGTGGGTAGTTTGTTTTAGTTACATTATAATGTGTTTATTGGTTATGGTTTTAAGTTTGTGTTGTGTGGTTGTGCATACGGTGGCTGCCACTTTGATTCATGGGTGGAATGTAAGTCTGTTATTTAGTGGTTTGACTTGCTTGTAAGGTTTTACAGTTTTAATTCTATATGTTTACTATAAATACTTAGATTTGATACATTGTAATAGCCCGCTACTTGGATCTTTTAGTGTATGGTATTACTGGGTATGATTATATGTTGTTTTATTGTTTATTGGTGTACGGTTGAATGATGGTGATGAAGTTACGAGACTCGTGATCACATATGTTTAGATTTACACGTGGGTGATTATTTGGTTTAAGGTGTGCTACTTATAGTTATTAAATGCATGTACCGCTTCTGCGGGTGTTGTTACTTGAACGATTTTGTTGGTGTAGGCTGCGAGTTGCGCAAACTTGACTTTGAGTGTTACAGTTTATAGATTGATTTGCTGTTGGTTGGGTTCATTATGACAGAATGTTATTTGGCCTTTATATTAGTTTGTTTGGTATCATTGTGCTTGGAGAAGGTTTACGCGTGAAGGTACTTTAAAGATATTATGATGGTTACTGTTGGTTTTGACAGATTGCTGAGTTTACTGTAAGACTTGGAATGTTAGGTTGGTTTAAAGCTCTCCGTGATGGGCTTTTTGTTTCTGCATGTGATTGGCTGCTGTGTTGCAATTGTATTTGACTTTCGGCTTACAAGGTGTTGTTTTTAGGCAGATGAGTTGTTTAAGTACAAGGATATTTATGTTCTTGTATTTAAAATGTCTGCGATACTTTGAGTGTGGGTTACCGTGTTTATAACATAGAATTCAATGATCAATTTGTAATAGCATTGTTATGTTCTTTTATTATTTTTGTTATTACGTGTGGGTGGTGTGATGTTAGTTTAATAGACGATGTTTGGGTGGCGGGTTGTTGTGTGTGGTTTAACGGAACCTGATTTGTGGAGTTTGTATTGTGTGACTGCCTCTTAATGGTTATATGATGTTTCATTCGTGACTACTGTAGTGCTCTATAAGGTATGTTTATGATATGTTTATTTCTATGCAATATGTACAACTTGCGTTGTTGTGACACGTTTAGATGGTGCGGATGGGTATTGCTGTATATTGTGATGCGCTATTTATTGGTTGGTATGTGCGATTAATTTGGACTGATATGTTGAATTGTATATGTTGATTACTGTTTGCTTTGCAATGTGGTGCTTGAGTTGAGAGCTTGCTGTGATCTGTGGGTGGCTTTTGCTGCAGCTTGTGACAACTAATGCGCATTGAGTAGTTACATTAGGTACTAGTATTCTACATGCTATGGGTGTTTTAGTGATGTAGATAATTATATTTATGTGTAATAGTTTGGTTTATTGTTATTGGGTATTCGTTATTACAGTTAATTAGTGTCGTGTACTTCGTGTTTGATTTGAGGGTTGTTAGTGTTTTATTGTTACTCTAACTATATGTTTAGTTTAACTTATACTTGTGTTGGAGCACGTATTAATTGCTGCCGATTACACCAAGGATTCTCTTCGTGTTTGCTTGTTTGACTGCAGGTCGGGTAGCTACTTTTAAGTTACTTGATTCGCCTTGGTGGATTTGTGTGATAATGCTGTGGCTGTATTTTCGGAAGTGTGTATTTTTGTAGTTTTGTTTGCTGAGTTGGGTGTTAGGTGGGTGGTGGCATTATGACTTTATGTTTTGGTTGTGTGATTCGTTAAGAATGTGTTATAGACATATGATTGCTATTAATGTATTGTAACGTGGATGGAGGTGATTACTCGCGGTGTATTACGTTGATTTGTGTGTTATAGGTTGTTCACTGGATTAAGCTTGTGAGTTCTGTGATCGTTCGTTGCTGCTTGCTGTGTATTGCCGAGGGATTGTTTGGTGTAGCTTGTGGTGTTTTGATTCTTGTATTGTATACTTAAAAGGTTCATTAAATTTTGCTTTGGTACTGTCTCGTGTGTTGCAGTCCTAGAGCATGGCGTAAGGTTTTTTATTCTTGGCTGATTGTGCTTTTAGTTTGCGAGTGGCATTAGATGATTTATTGTTTGAGGGTTTTTATTTAAACGGGTTTTATTACGATACTTTGTATTTTGTGGGATTTAAGGTTTTAGTTGATTTTGTTTGTGCGATTAGTTGACTTTACTTGTCACCGCTGTGGGTGTGTGTTCAGTGTTTAGTATGATAGCACTTTACACAGTTCTGCATTTGTACTGGTTTGCCTGGTTGCGTTGTGGATGGATCTTTGGTGACTGCATGAGTCTCTATAGATTTGGATTTGTTGGGCGGGTTGAAGTTTATTATCTTTAAGGTATAAGGTGCAGGATCCTGCGTTGTTTGCTATGCTGTGGTGTAACGTAGGTTGATGCGCCTTACTTTTTACGTTTTGTAATAAATTATATGACATTGATTGGCCTTGTTCCGCGTTGACGTTGTTATTTAGCATGTATTTTGTTGGGTTGTGTGCTTTTTGCTTGGGCGTGTTGTATAGTTGTGTTATGTGCATTGTGTGTGTATGGAACATTAGTAACTGACTGCACAGAATTGTTCCCCTTTGGACGGGTTTTCTTATTTCGCAATAGATTCATAAGTTTGTGTACTGTGCTGGGTTGAGTATGTAGTTCCTTGTGTAGTGATGATTTGATGGTTGTACAACATGCTAAATCTGTCGAGGACTTACGCCGGTTACTTTAGTTAAGGACTTTGGCGTCATGAATGCAGGTGGTTTATCTTTGTTGCATAACTTTATTTAGGTGCGCAGCTAGATTGCTTACTGTTTTTTGGTGTGTGGGTGCCTTACTTACTGTAAACCTATAAGTGTTTTTATACTTTGTTTAGCTAGGTCTGATTATTTGCATGAACTTACCGTGTAACTGAGTTAGATTGTGATTTGTAGAATTTTGGTTATCTTACTGTTTTTAGGCGTGCTTTGAGTTGATAGTTTGTGCTTTGGTACTACTGGATTTTACGTACTTTATAAGTGTTTGTTTTGTTTAGAGTTGTTGCGATTTTGTGTAGTTGACAGCAAATTGTCATGCTGTAGCTTAGTGCTCTGGGTAGTATCGCTCAGACTGGGGGTTTGCAACTTTCGCTTTCGCAACATTTAGTAGTTTTCGATTTCGCTTTTAGTTTGTATGGGCGTTTTAGCTTCAGGTGTTGAGTGTTACTGTATCTCTTTACTTTAGTTGCGTGGTTATAGTAACTTTTGTTGTTGTTCTTGACTTGACTTTTGTTACTTCGTGTGTGCCGTATATGGTGATTGGTGGGTTTTTGGTTTCTTGGTTGGCAGTTTGGTGTGGTATTATTGTCAGATTGCGCACGCTGGTGTGATCCACGTGCTTAGGTTGTGGTTTGGCATTAAACTTTGGGATACGCGTGTGCTCGCTATATGAATGCTGGTGGCACGGCTTGTTTCGTCTTGATGTTTTACGCTGTTGCATGCACTAAGCGGCTTTGAGGTTGTGGTGTTTAGGGCTGTATTTTGATTATGCTTACCGAGTTGTTAGGCGTATAGTGATTTGCATGTGATTCTACAAGTGCTATGCGTTGATATTGTGTAGGTTGACACAATGGGATTTTATGTTAAGACTGGTGTAAGTTGGTAGTTTATTGCTTGAATTGCGCGATTGAGTGCGCTTATTTAGGGTGCATGCTTTGTGTTACTACACAATACACATACTTGTGTTCTAACTTTGGTGTGTACTGTTTTGGACTTGAGCTCCTTATGAACTAGGTTGGTTGATTGTTTATGATGTACGTGGTGTGCTGTCAGTTACTTGGAGTTTGGGTGCAATGCTTCATTTTCGTGGGAATATTGTGTGCTTTGTTTGCTGATGATTTTGCGTTAGATTATGGTGTTAGCTCAGATGTATCGGGTATCTTTGTGGCATCAATTGCTTGCTTACGCGCCATTGCGATAGGGTGGTAATTCCTATGATTTTTCTTGCTGACCTGTTTGCATTGGTTGGTGTTAAGGTTATGGGATTTCGAGTTTTCTGTTTATGGTGGGTATAGGTTGTTGCTTGTGATTTTAATGCTTGGGTTAGGTATTCTTGTGAGTTGTGGTAGCTTAACTGTTGTGTTTTTTAACGTGTTTTACAGAAGTTTCAATGTTGTGTGCGCGGTTGCGCTTGTACTTTACTTTTGTGCTAGCTAGCGTGATTTAGGGTTTGGTGTCTTTTATGATTGTTACATTTAAACGTTATTCAGTGTGGGCTTTTATTTAAGTTGCTGTCTTTGGTTGGGTGTGCATGCTATTTTGCACGTTAACCGCATGGGAACGCTTGTGTGATGAATGTTGGGAGCCTTATTTTGAGTTTGGGGTGCTGTATACTCAGTTTAAAGTTTGAGGTGACGTTTTGCTGTGCGACTGCGATTATTTGTATGGTTATTTTTCACCTTTTGATACTTCATTACGGTGGACACCCATGTTCGGTGACTACATTTGAATGAATTTGATTTAGAAAACGCTTTCCGGTTTTCGGTGGAATGATATGAGGGTATGGTTAATATTGTATGATTTTAGATTGGTCATGCGAGTTTCGTGAGCATGTTGGATTAACATTGGGATTGCGTTGTGTTACCACTTTACGTGTTTATTTCCTATACATCTTGTTTACGGATGTTTTGTGGATTTACAGATGTTGGGTTTGCTTGCTGTGCATACCTGGTGATGTGTTTTTTCCTACTGTTTGGTTTTGTTTGTATTGTTTCTTTGTGTCGTGTATTCAGGTTTTGTGCTGTCGTGGGTGGCACCTGTGGCACGTGTTTGTCTGTCATTTCACTGTAGGTTTGCGCCCTAGACTTAGTTTGTGTTTGCTGGTTTTACGGGTTTGTGTAGCTGTGTCGTTTATCTGGAGCTGACTGTTTGCCAGGACACTGTTTAGGCCGGTGATTATGATGGATTTCATGTCCACGGGTTGAATCCTCGGGGACTGAACTTGCGTTTTGGGCTTCCATGGTACTGAATTTTGGACATGTATTTCGACAAAGCTTGCGAGGTTTGTTAGTGTAGCGCGAATTTTGACATCTGGAGGCTGATATAATATAGCGGTAAGGCGCTTTTGGGTGTAGGGTAAATTGGTTGGTAGCTTTTGTGAGTTTGATTTGTGGTTTAAAGGGTCTATTTGGGGATTTGACTTGTAATTAGCGTTTCATTTGTGATTTATAGGCGTGGGGACACCATGCTGGCGTGAATTTGGTACGATGGTGGGTCTGCAGTATATTTCCAGTCTGCTGCTTTTGGTTAGTTTTCGGTGGGTGTGTTTGGTAGTGTGCGGGGACTGCTGATTGTTATGGTACTTGACTGATGCAAGGGCCTGTGTTACAACACGGATGCAGCGATTATTGCATAGGCACAGTGCAGACTGGATTTGCGGAATTTTGGTTGTTTTGTGGTTGCGAACCAAATTCGGGTGGACTGTGGATTTGTTCTCTATGGATTTTTGAGGTTTCGTGCCGTGGGCACACTGGGCTTATAAAGGCGACGTGTTTCAGGTTGGTGCCGATGTGTTTTTGACGTGGAGCGGTGCTGTAAGATTGTTTAGTGATGTGGATTTGCTGATTGCCGCGGTATTTGTGTTCGCTGGAGGGTTGATATAATATAGGTAAGGTATATTTGGGTGTAGGGTGGCTTATGGGTAGGATTTACGATTTGATTTTTGGTTTAGGAGAGCTTGTTTTGGGTGGAGGTTGCCTTATAGATAGTGCTTTACGTGTGGTTTATGGGGTATGAGAGCTGACATGGCAGGCGTAAATTTGTGATGGGTGGATACACAGTATATTTCCAGCTTGATGTTTTGGGTTGCTGTGGAAGTTTTGCGTGGTATTGTGGGTGATTTGCTGAGTACTGTGGTATTTTGGCTTCTGAAAGGGTGCCTGCGACGCAGTAGGGATGTTGTGATTAGAGGGTAGGAGTATGGGTGGGTGGGTTCCACAGAATTTTGAGTTATTTTGTGGCTGTAGGCTTAATTCAGGGTCCCTGTGACTTCCTCAGATATGTGATTGCTGAGACTTACGTGGGCTGTCGACGTACGGGACTTGTAAATCTGCCTTGTGCCGCAGGTTTGCGACGATGTGATTTTGATGATTTGGGTGGTGCTTGAGGGTGGGTAAGTGGTGTGGGTTTGCTGATTGCCACGGTATTTGTAGTCCCTGGAGGGTTGATATAATATAGGGTAAGGCCTATTTGGTGTAGATAAATTGGTAGGGTTTGCAGGTTTGATTCATGATTTAGGAGTGTCTGTTCTGGGCGGAAATTTGGCTTGTATGTAGTGGGCCAAGCGTGTTTGCGAGATGTGGGTGTAGACGTATTGTGCACAAATTTGGCAGGTGTTGCGTCTACAGTGTATTCCAGACTGGCGTTTTGAATTACGTTGGCAACTGTGCTTGATGGTGGGGAGGTTTGCTGAGTACTATGGTATTTTGACTCCTGAAAGGTGCCTACAACGCAGCATGAGTGCTGTAACCAAGAGTGGGAGCGGGGTGGGTAGGTTCCACAGAATTTTAGGTTGTTTTGTGGGCACAGACTTAATTTAGGGTCGCTGTGGCTTTCTCGGATATATGGTTACTAAGGTTTACATGGTTTTGGTGATGTGATGACCTTGTAAAGCTGGATTTTGACGTAGGTTTGTGAGGGTGTGATTTTGCTGTGTTGTGGTTTTATGAGGGTTGGGTAGCGTTGTGATTTACTGATTGCCGTGGTATTTGCGTTTCCTGGAGGGTTGATATAATATAACGTTGCGGAGGTTGGACATGGAGGTTACTTGTGGTGGAACTGCGTTGTAGGGTTTCGGGATTACGTGTCCGGGTGCTGGTAAAATTATGGGTGTTATGCGTCTGCGTGATTGGTGGGTGGGTTATGGTAGACTACCCCCTTTAAGGTTGTTAGCCGGCTAGATGAGTATTGTCGAATCTGTGTACTTAGATTAGTCTTGGTATGCGTGGTGTATTGTTGTTGGCCGTAGTTCAAGGTTGGGTTGCTGGGATGTTCGCAATATAGGTACCTGTGACAGGTACTGGCGGCAGTGGTTAGTGGTTATTGATCCATGTAACATGCAGGATTTTGACTGCTTTGGGAGTTGTTTGTTAGGTTTGTGTGTTTTGCTGCGGCCAGGCTTGCCAGTTTGATGGTGTTGCTTAGTGAGGTTAGGAACTGTACTGTAAGATGAGCCCTTTTAGTTTAGAGTTGTTTAGGGATGGTTAATTGCAAGTGGTTTGTGTTTGGTGATGGTGTTGGTTACTGTGGGTATTGCGTTACGACAAAGTTTGGTTTGGGGTGAGATTTGTGCTGGTTTTGGGCTGTGTGGGTGACTTCCAATAGGTAGCTGCGTTGGCATGTCATAAAATTTAGGATTTTGTTTGCGGATTTGTTGTGCATGGAACTGTTTAGGGTTCTTGGAGTTTACGATGTGTTAGTTGTGTATACTCCATGGGTTGTCTCGTGTTGGGTGTTGCTCCGTTGTGTATGATCGAGTGCGTAGCTTTGTGCACATTGTTTGGTTATACCTGTTGTTGAGGTGTGACGACTGGAGGGTGGGTGGCTTACATATTTCTTGTTTGCTGGTTTGCTGTGGGTGCTCGATATGGTTAGGTTGTACTAGTTGTTTGTTGTGGGTAGTCCATTTGTTTTAGGGCTGTGGAATGTGTTGGGTTTATGCTGGTTTAGGCAGTATATTGGCGGATTTTGGGGTTAACAAATGCGCAGGTGTTGTATTTGAATCGTGCAGGCTTTATTCCGTGATTTTCGTGTTGGGTGATTGTTGCAGGCTTCGCAATTACTATGGCAGCGCGGTAGTAGTTGTGTATTTAATGCTTGATTTGTTATGACTGTGTTTGATTTGGGGTGGGGTAGTATGACTGATTTGCTAAGCTTTGTTGAGGTTGTTGTGCGAGGGATTTGTGGTGCTTGTGATTGTGGTGTGTCTTGTTGAAGGTTTGTACGTTTATTAACTTTCCAGGTTTGCTGCCATGTTAGGGCATTACTATCCATGCTGTTGCGGCGTATGTTGAATATAGGTGAGAGTTTTGGTAGTGCCTGAATGATGAGATTCTTGTTTACGGGGCGGATAGTTGGGGTTGTTGGCTCTGATGCACATGGATTTTGTTTGCGTTTGGTTTGACTTGAGTTTGAGTGTTACTGTGGTGAATTAGTGATTGAATTGTGTATATGTGTCTATAGGATTCGCATGTGATTTTGTAGTGCATTATTTTAATGTCTTTGTTTATTATGATGGTTTGATTTGTTGCGGCGGGTTCTTGTATAGTGCTTTTGCTTTGGTATGAGTATAGGTGACAGGTTGACGTGTACTTACTGGAGGTTTGTTGGTTGATACTTCAAGTTTGCAGACAGCGGGTGTTATGTGCATTGCTCCAGGTTGTTATTATGCAAGTGATTTATGTGTTGTGAGTTTGCTGTTGACTTGTAGATGAATGCAGGCACTGGTTATTGATATGGGTAGTGCTGCAGTTTGAGACTGGTGATTGTTTGTGATTGTTATATCACGTGTATTACTGGTTTTATTTGTTTGTAGGGTTTAAGATTTTGATGATCCTGTAGGTGCTGGGTGCGTTTTATGGTGGTGACTTCTGTATGTGTCTTTACGAACTTATAGATTGAAGATTCGATCATTAACCTTTAGTTGCAAGGTTTCTATAAGTTATTGAATGCTGCTTGATTTGTGTAGATTGGTAGTGTAAGGTCTGGTTGTTGTGATTGCTGTGGGCCATGTCATAGGTATATGTTTACGTAGATCGGTTTGATACAGTCGGTCTGTCGTTTAAACTAGATGTTATAGTTGTGTATTTGGTGATTCCTTGAACGGCTAGGTATTTACTGTGCACTTTACTTGCTAGGATTGTGTGTTTTAGTTTGCCTATACCCTGGAAATGTGATTTGGGTTTGTGTGCAAAATATTGGGTTTGCGATATGTGTAGTTAGAGTAGGAATTGATGCAGTGGATTGGCTGGTAGTTGGTGATTTTTGTGGAACTTATAATCTTGTTTTGCTTTGGCTTCCTATGTTGGTTTGGAGTGTTGGAAGGTTTCTTGGCGTGGTGGGTGAGGTAAGTCTTTATGTTGCGCATGTTGTATTGTGATGCGAGGTTTGACTGTGCGATTTGATTTCGTGGCGTGTGTTGGTTGTGGAGCTGCGTTTTGTGGGTTTGTTACTTTTTATCTTGTGGTTGTGTTTTGCGTTAAGTTGTGTGTTAAGGTTTTGGCTTTATTCCTACAGATGTACTGGGGTTTAATATGTGTGCCATTGTGACATTGCTTTGTCGTGCTTAAGTTTTAACTTGTAGTGTGTGAGCTTACGCGTTGAACCGATTAACGTTGTTGTATTAGTCGTAAGGACGTTGCTCGCGGTGAAACTGGTGCTACTATTACCACTTTTATTACCTGCGGGATTTTAGTAATTTTTGTTGACTTGATTGGTGTTGATTCTTAATGTTAATAATTACTACTGGGGTTTGTTATTTGAACTATTTTGCCGTGTAGGTTTGTAGAGTCTATATTGCTTGAGTGTAGCGCGTATGCACGGTTTGGTTTGAAATTGGCTGAAATGTGCGTTTAGGTTTAGCTGGGCAGTGGATACTATGTTCTTACGATTTACTTGTTACTTTGTGGACTTAACGTGTTATTTGATCGTTATATTGGTGGTTGTATTGGCAGATTCGTATGCGTTAAGCCTTAGACATGAATACTTTGGATGATGCGTTAAGCTTGGATGTTGTATTGAGCGTTGTTTTATGAGGTTACGGTAACTTGATGTGTTGCAATAATTTGGTGGCGTTGCTGAGGAGGTTCTGCGTGCAATATTGGTTGAGATGCGGTTTTTCTGTCTTTTTATTTAGGGTTGTTGGTTACCAAAGAGTTGCTGCTGTGGTTTCTAATTTGGTCTATTAATGATTAAACCACGTTTGTTGTGAGTTTATTGTGGGTACAGGATACGGATAGGTTGATTTGTACCTGGTATGTTGCACGTGTTAACTGGCTATTAGGGATAGTGTTTCCTTTGCGGGTTGTCTGTTGTGTATAGATAACGTTGACTGTGCAGTGGTGTGTGTGTTAGTCTTACGTTGGTGGTTTAATCTGTATACTCGCTTGCGTTGGTGTTTAGGGTGTCGAGATTGTGTTGTGTTCTAGGTTTAAAGTTTGTGCGTGCAGGTTAGGCAGCTGCACTTGCGTGTGCGCGTTGGCTAGTTATCAATTTCGTTTGTAAGATCGAGCGTGTAATGTTGCTTGCTAGTGGTCTTGTATTGATATTGATTTTGAGGATTTCTTAGATGGTTTGGGTTGCATGGGTGTTGTAACGTGTATTTGTTGTTGGGTACTTGCTTTGTGTACTTGCTTATATTGATTTAAGTTTTGTATATTGGTCACTTTAGTTTGTGTAATTACTGCCTTGGTGCGCGTGTATGTGGGTTTAGCTGGGTTGTTGTGGTCGGGCGAATTGTTTGGGTTATAATTGGTGACACGATTTGTTTGTGATTTTTCTTATACAGGTTTTGTTTTGCAGATGTTTTGCAATGGTGGCGGTTACTTTACCTTGTATGCTGCATACTGATGTTGTGGAGGATGTAACGTTGCGACACTGGGAAGTAATATATTATGCTTATTATTTTGTTGGTTTTTAGTTTGTTGTTATTATAGTTTTGTGTACTGTATTGTTGTGAGGGCTTTAACGGATTGACTTGTGGTTGGAATTTGTTGAATTGCGTAGAACTGTTGCGAGTTGGTGGACGCTGAGGTAGTTAAACATTTGTGTGTGTTGATGCGTTGATTTGTGTAGATTTTTGGCGTGCGTGATCGGGGTTGTTTCCGCGTGCATGAGTTTGAATGGGTTTACTTATGCTGTTTAAGTTAATAAGTACTGGTAGGACGCTTGCGATAACGCGAGGTGGTGTTTGTGCTACTTCATGATGTTGGGTGTGGTATAGTTGTAGCCAATAGACACTAAAACTTGTAGGTGTTTAACTCACTATTTGTTTGGGTTTTTAATGGTTTACAGTGGTTTTGAGGTGTTATTACGGTAAATATAGTACTGTTGCCTTTTAGTTGAACTTGCATGAGGATTGCACAGCAGTTTAAGCAACTTGTGGATGATAGTTCCTGATGATTTGCATATCTGATTGGTTGTATAGTTCATATTGTTGCGCCTTTTATATGCATTTGATAGTGAGGTTACTTGGTGCGTGCAGTGGGCTTTTACTATGCAGGTTGACAACTTCTCTTTGTGATTTCTTCTGATTTCTGTGTATGTGTTGCGTGCTTACGCAGTCGATGTTGGAGTGAGTTGCTGTGTGTTTCTGCGTATTATGGAATTTAGTATGTAGCTAGCGGACATTAACTTAGATGCGAAGTCATTATAAGATGCTTTTAAGTTTCGTGATTGATTGCTGTTGCGATACTTGCTTTGGTTTGTTGTAGTTTAGGATGTGTATTTATGCTGTGTTTATGTTTGTTTAGCTACTTGATATTTTACGTTGCATGGATAGCCTTTATACAGGATGGTGGAATGTGTTGCAGTTTGTTGTTTCTTCGATAAGTGGTTGTGTTAGACGTGCGATTTACTTGATGTGGATGCTTGTATAATTCAGTTTACTAACACGTTTTGCAGTGTTTACGTTGCAGATGTTTGTGTATGTTTGCGCGTTGACCGGAGGGTTATAAAGGTATTACGACTTCGATTTTAGCTTCTTGTAGTGTTTATGGGTGTGTACGTTGCTTCTTGTGGGTGATTTTGGAGTTGTGGTCTTATATGTTGTGTTTTGTGTGTATCTGTTACGTTACTTGTTGTGTTAACTAATGCGATTTGGGCCTTTGTTTGGAAACTTCCGGTGGATTTACTTTACAATGTTATTGGTATTAATTTTGGTATTTTGGTATTGTTATAGGCTTTGTGGACCTCATAAATACTGGCACCGTTTAAATAAGGTTGGTGCTACGTTTTAAATTTGATTTGTACAATGCGTAAGTGGGTTTCCGGATGACCATTTATTGGCTGTATAAGTTGCTGTTTGGTAGGATTGCTAATGTGGCTGTTTTTGGTGGGCGGCTTTTGTAGATTTGATGGGTGCTACTGATTTATTGCACAATTGAGTTACTGTTACGTTTGCGTGTTTGTTTGGCGTTTGCTTTATGTTTTCCATATTATATGGTGGGGTATGTTATGCGCAAGATGATTGTTTAACGTTATATGATTGTACGATATATTGATTTGTAATACCATTGTTCTAGCTTTTTGCAGTTGGCAGTTATTACATGATGTACTTTGATGTTTATTTGTTTGTTTATGTTTTAGAGGTTTGTACTGTGTTGGTTATGTTTATGTTGATTGCTATTGATGTTTGAATGCTTTTATAGTTAGTAATGGTAGGTTTGCCATTAACTAGATTGTGACTTTTTGGTGTTGCGAATACTGTCCTTTTGTAGTTTGTAAGTGTTGGTTGACATTTGTGTGTTTTGATGCTACTCCTGTGATGGCGGTGTTATAGGTTTAGGATCTGGTTATTAGGCTACTGATTTTGTTTGTTTAGTTAAAGTTTATGATAGTTAAGCTGGTAGCCGTACTGATTGTATGGTATTTAGTGTTGTGGGTTAGTGTGTTGTGAGTTGTCGTTGACCGTTTTATGGTCGTACGTTTGGTAAGTTGATTTTGTAGTACGTCGGTTTATTGTAGTGGATGACTTCGATGATGATGGTTGTGGTATACTACGTCAAGTTCTTGGGGTAACGTGTTTCCTGTATGTAGATTTAGCTTGAAGTACGGTTGGTTTACGCATTTACTGTTCGCTGATTAACTTTGCTATGGTGAGTGGTAGTGAGTGAGTCGTTCTGTATGTTGTGTGGAACCTGCGCGTAGTTTGTTGATGAGATAGATTGTTAAATATTGTTTATCGTAGGCGTTTCATGTATTTAGGTTAGTGGTGTCAAATGCACTTCCTTATTTGCGCTTACTAGTTGGTGATTGTTGCATGTGCAGTGTTTACTAGCGTTGTAGGTGTTTGGTAAATTTGATTGATGCTTACTAATTAAACCTGCCGTGTATGACGAGGTGTATAGACTGGTGAACGCGGTTGCAAGGGCTATTTGTTTGGTTTGATATTTATATACCTTCAAATTACAGTGTGTGGGTTGACGATTTTCACTGGTGGGGTTATAGTGGTGCTTGAGTTTTTGTTGTGGGGGAATGGTACCCAGATTACTACTGTGCTATTTGTGGCCGGGTGCAAGCCTTCGGAGTGGAATGCTCACGGTATGAGGTTGTGTTACAGTGATGCAAGTTGTGATTTATGTGGTTTTGTGTGAATGCATAACCACTGTGAGATATGACTTACTTGGGGATTGCTGATTTTCGGCTGGGGACTGATAGGTGAACACAGATTTGTTATGCTGTTTGATGTTTTAAAAGAACACATAGGAAACTTTGTTTTCAGGTATGATAATGGGTTGTTACAGTTTTAGCGTGTTTGAAGTTTGGTTTGTAACTGAACGGCATGGGTGCAGTCCTGCAATAGATTTTGTAATTATATTACTTAATTTAAGCGTAATGAGATGTTACGTTTGCTGGCAAGACTAATTTGTTGTTGACTAAACTAGTGTCGCTTTGTGGTGAATGCACACAAGTTGGGCTTTAAGTAGGCGTTTACAGTTTGCATCGTGTAGGTGGGTTGCTGGCTAGTCTCTGATGATCAGTAGTAAACAAGTAGTTTACTTTGAGTTGCTCTCTTTTAGGAATTTTGGGTGTTAGCGTTGACTTTGCATAGACTTGCTATAGCTTGTGTTTTGATTTATACGTTTATTATGTGTACGTGTGCGTGGATGTTTGAATAGGCGGTTGCCTGTTTATGTTTGTGATAACGTGGTGACTCCCTGATATGTAATTACTTTCTTTGTGTATGCGTTAATATTGGTGCTGTGTTTTGGTGTTTTGACGAATGTGTGTGTTTGTTGACTGATGTTTTAATGGTGTTTGCTGTATGTGTATTTATGATATATGTTAGTTTTATGTAATAGTTGTGATCACTCCAAAGCTGAGTATTGTATTATTACATTGTGCTAAGTTTTGTGTGTTAGGTTTGTTGTGAGTATATTGTAGTAGGATTTGCTTGTTGCTTGCTGTGGTGGGCGTGAAATAAGATTTGCTGGCTATTAAGAATGCTTGCTAGTGCATATTAAGTGGAGTTGTTACTGGTGGTTTTGCGGGTGACTGGTTTGTAACAGTTGTTTATGGAAATGCTACTGCAGGTTTCTAATTTAATAGTGCTTCATTTGGGCTGTATGTTTACGTTTGTTATGGTTTTACGTGTAATTTGTGGTTTGTGCTTGGATGAGTTTGTGTGGTGGATTAGATTGCTTTAAGAGTTTTGCAGCTTCAAATGGTGCAGATCTGGGGCTGGTATATTCGTGATTGTAATGTTAATTGAGATTTGTGTTGCTGCAGGATTTGTAGTTTAAATTAGCTTGTTTTGTGAACGATTAGGATGCGTGTTTAAGTTACCCATTATGTGGGTTGATTATTGCTGCGAGATGACTGCTTTAGGTGATACTGCTTGTAGTGGGTGGTTGCATATGTTTCACAGGTTGTTTGTGCTTTGGACTTCACGATTCGTTTATTGTTCATTGTGTTGCATTTTATGCTTTTATGACATTGTGACTGAACTTGATAAACTTGTTGCCTGTGTGCTTTACGATTAGGTGGCTTGTATTTGGTTGTTGTGCCGCTTTGGAGTTAGGTTTTCTGATATGTTGTGACAGGTGGTAGCTTTAGTTTTTATTGTGCTTCTGTTTCATAGTAGCTTTGGGTTTGGCTTTGTTGCTTTGTGCGGTTGATGCTGGGTGTTTGTTTTTATTGGTGTTACATCTTACTGTGTTGTTGTGTGCCACGCAAGCAACTGAACAGATGCCACTTGTGGTTTTGGGTGTTGCGCTCGCATGGTGGGTTGCGTTTGACCTGCTGAATTGGAGTTATGGATGGATGTGCAGTTTTGCAGTGTGATTTATGATGATGTATTATGCTTATACGCTGGATCGTGTATGGGATTTGATGTTTATCGTTGATATTTACATTCTAGGCTTGTGGTTCGAGTAACAATTGTGGTGTTTGATATTTGATGGTTGCAATATTCTTATTTAGCCGTAATTTAGCTTACGATTAGCGGGTTTTAAGCTCTATGTATTCCGATGGGTTTATAACGTTGTTTATGATTTGATGCGCGGGTTTGTAGCCTTTAAGATGTTGTACTTGTGATAATTGGTGCTCTACGTGGACTTCAGTGTTACTTTTAAATAGAACCTTTCGCTTTGGTTGTGTGCTGCATAACTCCAGTGTTGATTTAGCGTTTGTTGATTGCACATTGTTTAGGTCGATTTGCTGAAAGGACTAATTCGTGTTGGTGGGTCACTTTACTTGATGCTTGTTACTGATGTTAGTGTAGTCTTGTGATTGGTACCTTTGCGTGCGTGTTTTAGTTTGACAGTTTGGGTGTGCTGACTGGATTAAGTTAACTATTCTTGCGTTGCAAAAGTTTTACGGAGTTGTTTTGGTGCCTGCGTTGGTTTCGCACTATGCAGATGTTGCGGTTTGATTCGAGATTGAATTGGAGGTTTGATGTTTTGGGTGGGGTAGCCTTACACTGCAGGGTCGTTAGGGTATTGTGCTCGGCTTGCTACTGTGTACTTAGGTATTTGTGTAATTTAACTTTGTGCTTTGCAATGGGTTTATTGAGTTACGATTACTGCTTGCTTAAAGTGATGCATTGTATTCTTTGGTGGTGGTTGTGTTTGCTTTGGGATTGTATTAATGTGCGTTCGTGATGATTGCTGCATTTTGGTTTGTTGCAAGAGTACTTTACTGTTGAGTTGCTTTTGAGGCTAAACTTTGCATGTAGGGTCTGTACTGACGCTTACTTGTGATGCATTGAATTTTGGGTGTGGGGTTGCTTCGTGCCACTGGTTATTGTGCTTTAGAGGGTCTGACTTTGTGTGTATGTTTAGGTTTGGATGCGGAGGATGCTTGTTAGTTGGTAATTGTTTGATTTTTGGGTCGAGTAATTTGTGGTGCTTGTTTTATCGATCTATACAAAGTTGTGTTGGTTTCTCTGCGACTTGGGTGGGTGGTGGCAGGCGTGTTTACCTGTTTGGGTTTGTTGGATCCTGGTTAGTGGTGTGGTTTAACTAAGGCGTTGGTCTGGGTGGTTGAGGGTTTTAGTTTGGGATAAGGGCAGGTGGTTTGGTTAACACTTGGGGTTGCTTGGGTTGTAGGTTTGGTTCTAGGATGATTTGCATTTGCAGGTTGTTTCTGGATGTCTTTTCCGATGTGTTGAGCAGGTTTGCTGTGATGCTATATGTAAGTGTTTTAATTTAAGTTTGTGCTTAGAATGTGATTTGTGGAAATAATATTTTGGTGTATTGTAATGTACGCTACTCGACTGTATGTATTCTATATAGGCTGCGGTATTTGGGTTTGTGGGAACATGTACTGATGGGTGGGCTTTGCACTTGGTGGATGCTGGTGTTTGATGTCGGTTGCGGGGTGTGAGTGTTGAAACTTTCTCTCTGGGGTGTTCTATTTGTGCTGGTTGTTTTGGTTTTATGGAATTGGTTGACGGAGTCTGGTTGATTTGTTTTGCTTGTTGCAGTGCGCGCGTGTAATGGTTAGTATTGTGCTTAGCATTGGTTGGGTTTGTTAATTGGCTTGGCGAATTTGGGTGTTGGAGATTGCTGTAATATAGGTATGTGCACCTTATTGGTGCATTTGATGCTAGTGGTTGGTGGATTTGGGCCTAGGGGTTTGCTGTCTGCTGCTGTCGTCGTTGGGGTTACGCATATAGGTTTTGCGTGAGTTTGCTGTGTAAGTGGTTCTGGAATTTTGGTGTGCTGGACTTTTAGGTTTAGTGTGATTTCTTTTGACCTTGTATGCGGTGTCTGTACAGGTCTTTTAGTGTCGTTCTTGCAGCTTGGTATTCACGTTACGAGCATTTTAGCTTTGAGGTTGTAGTGGATTAATACAATGTTCAGACTGTTACATTGTAAACTTGCCTTTCACGCTGGGTGTGTATTTTGGGTTTACTACATTTGGGTTTCCCTTGGTGCTTTCTACGCTGGAGATGTTATAGTATAGCGAGTTTCCGTGTTGCTGGGGTGGGTGGCCTGAGGGCGCTTTCCATAGGGTTTAGAGGTGCGCTGCTTACTGCCAGCTGAGGTGTTTTGTAAGTGCAGTGGGTTGTCTGTGTGGGGTTTTGAGTTTTGTTCTCTTGTGCATTTGACTTTTTGTGGGTTTTCCGTTGGTTTTACTTGCTGTTGTTTGGTTGACTACGGCGATGCATGGTTGCGTTGTTTTTGTCGTTCCTGGGAACCTAAATTTATGGTTTTGGGAATTTGCTTATTTGCGTAACTGCCAGGTTTTGATTAGTCGCCTATGTGGGCAGTTATGTGCTTCAGATTTGCGGTTTAGGGTGTTGCCTTGGTAATTTTGCGAGCTGGAGGGTTGATATAATATAGTGGGGTATTGGCTTTAAGGTATGTGGGGTGGTTGCTGGGGTATTGTCTGGCGTGATTTGGAGCCTTTCTGACTACTGGTGTTTGAGATGTTTATAAGTGCTGTAGGTTGCCTGCGGGGGGTGTTTTTGGGTTTCGGGATTGCTGTGCGCTCGGTCTTTGTAGTTTTTACGTTGGTTTGGTGTGGGTTCGAGTGGCCGGATATGTTGGCGTGCATTTGTGTGCTGGTTTTGCGTTTCGACACCTAATTTTATGCTTTTGTGGAATTTGCCTATTTTGCTTAGTTCTCAGGATTTGGGTTGGCTGCATGGCTGGTATGTTCCTGGATTTGCTGTGTTTGTGGTATTGCCTTGGTGATTTCGTGTGCTGGAGGGTTGATATAATATAGTGGGGTATTGGCTTTAAGGTAGGTGGGGTGGTTGCTGAGGGTATTGGCTAGCGTGATTTGGAGCCTTTCTGTCTGCTGGTGTTTGAGATGTTTATAAGTGCTGTAGGTTGCCTGCGGGGGGTGTTTTTGGGTTTCGGGCTTGGTGTGCACTCGGTCTTTGTAGTTTTCCGTTGGTTTGGTGTGAGTTCGCATGTCAGGATAGGTTGGCGTGTATTTGCGTGTTGATTTTGCGTTTCGGCACCTAATTTTATGTTTTGTGGAATTTGCCTATTTTGCTTAGTTTCCAGGGTTTGGGTTGGCCGCATGGCTGGTATGTGCCTGGATTTGCTGTGTTTGTGGTATTGCCTTGGTGATTTCGTGTGCTGGAAGGCTGATATAATATAGTGGTAGGTGTGATACTGTTAGATTTGTGAGGTGGTATGCGTGTGAGAGATTTGATGGTGGTGGTTATACTTGCCGGCATAGGACCCTTGTGTAGGAGCTTTTCTCAGGAGTTAGTCATGTAATGTTTTCGTTTGGGCGTGATGTGTGTTAGCCCTCATGTGCTTATTTTGGTTTGATGGGTTTGACTAGGTAGGTGCCGCATGTGTGAGTGATTTTTTTGGGTTCTTGGTATGTTTAGTTTTGCGTTTTGGGCGAGTGTACCTTTTGCATGATTTGGTGTGTTTGCTTGGCTTCACAGAGGTTGTTTAGTTGCAGGCTGGTTTGTTAAGTTATCGTTAGGTTCGTTGGTAAACTTGTGGGTTGTATAGTGGTGCAATAGAACTCATGTTTGGGTTTGCTTGCTATGAGGGGCGTTTTAGGGTGGCCACTTGTGGCTTCTGCAGGTGGTGGGTTTGGTAGACGTGGATTGAGTTTGTTCGGGTCGTGTAGCTTCGTTGTGGGTTTGTGGAGGGTTGTTTGTACTTTGGTGTGTGGATGTGCTGATTGCTATAATGCTGTATTCGTATGTTATGCGGTTAAGACTTGTATTGTTACCGTTTTTGGTTTGTATGTTTGGAACGGTTTTTGTTGCTAGATGGGTTTTATTGTAGTTATGGTTGCCGGCAATTGGTTTGTTTAGGTAGGGTTGAAGGTTTGGTATTTATATGTCTGGTAGTTGTGGTACATACTAGAGTTTAGGTAACTGGTTTTTGTAGGCAGCGTGTGGGTTGATTTAAGCGTGGGATGGTGGGTATCCCTGTAGAGGGAATGTGGTTTTATGGTCATGTAGCAACGGGTTGGTGTGCGCACCGAAGGATCCACTGTATTGCTTGTTTTTATGGGATGATGTTATAGTGCCCTGGGGACGCTGTTGAAGTTTGACATGAGATTTACTTGGTTGACGTATGGGTTTAGTTATTTGTAAAGGTTGGCTGTGGGTTTGGCGTTTTTATGGGTTTTTGATTGTTGATTTTATTTTATGGTTTGAGCTCCTACTAGGGTTGCGCGACGGAGACTCGGTTTTGAGTGGTTATATGTATGATGCAGCAAGTCTGGTTTTGTTGCGGTTATGTTTTCGTTATCGGTACTGCTTGGAGACGGGTCTTATGTGTCTCGCTTGACAGGGTTGGTACTTGGGCGAGAACTGTTGATGTGTTGTATGCCGTATAATATTTGCTTAAGGTGGTAATTGAGTTGTGATGTGTATGCTTTAGTGTTGCTGTGTTTTCTGTTGGTTTACTTTGTATGGATTGTGGTTTGCGTTGTGGTTATTGCGTAGGTGTTAAATGTACTTTATTGCTGGTGAACAGGTGCATAATTGGTTGCGTTTTGGGGTTCGTAACTCTGATGATGCACTGCTTTATGTGTTTAAGTGCATCGGTGTGGGGTGTTACATAACGTGCATTTATGGTTTTCCACATGTTAGAGAGGTTTCTGTATAATGAGTGTTTTTGGCTGTGTAGGTTACACAGTTTGGAGTTTGTTGTGTGGTGTGGTGAGCGCATGTGGGCGTTGTAGGAGTTTTAAGTTTAGGTTTATTTGTGTTTCCTCTATGGTTTCAGGGTTTGTGCAGGCGATATATGAGAATGCATGTGCTGTCGCTGCGTGTGGTGCTTTGCTGACGTGTGATTATGGTAATTAGTGATCTAGTTCTTTTGGAGTGGTTGATGGATTTGCCGTTCAGATGTATGATTGGTGTGTTGTGGATTGGTGCCTATGATAGGTGGTGGTTCAGGTTTTCGACGTGGGATGGGTTGTTTATGGCTTTATGGTTACGGTAGGTTCTTTGCGTTTTAGCTTTACAGCTGGTGTTTGATCCGTTGAAATCGTGTGAATTACTTATTGTTTGCCTTAATGGGATGAGGGTTACTGGTTGACGCTGTGCGTATTGCTTGTGGGAATATTCGCTGTGTAGATGGTAGTTTGCAACGGTGGGTTTGCGTTAGTTTAGACGTTTAATTGGTGGTTTGTGGTATAGTGCTATATCGGTGCGCGGTACTTTGTGGTTTTGTGTGTAAGTATAATTATGGCGCGTTGTGAACTTGAATTAGTGCTGAATAGTGTCGGAATTCTGGTTTAAACTTTGCTTTGGACTGGGTATGTGTAGTCTTTGTGAGAGTTTCGGTGTGTGCGTGTTTGTGGTGGGTAGGTTTACGCGTTCTTCCCCGTACAAGAAGTTTGGTGATTTCGGCTTTTGGATTTTGGCTTGCAGATGGATTTGTGTAGATTGGAATTTGTTAATTTGTTTAGTATTTGCATGGTGTTACCACCTTTAGTAACAAGCGGGATTTGTTATTGTTTAAATGTGAGCTCATAATGACGTGATTAGGTTAGACTACTGAGGTGTTTGTTGGCTATTGTTGGTGTGCTGGTGGGCTGCGTGCTTCAATCTGCTGGTGTTATGTAACTTGATATTTAGCTTGGATTTT
>VFSE01000123.1:0-32236 GCA_010157825.1 Vickermania ingenoplastis | reverse complement strand
AGATGTACCCTTTGTATGGGAAACTTTGGGTGGCGGTGTGGAGGTGCCTGTGTGATACTAGGCTTTGCATAGTATGTAGGTGTGGTACTTGTGTTTCCCTGTGTGTGATGTGTTAGATTTTGATAGGTTGTTGGTTTGAGTTGTGTTGTGTATTTACGGCACTTTGCAGCATGCACCCTACGGCTTCGGGAATTACGTTTGCTGGAGGGTTGATATAATATAGTACTGTGGTAGGTAATGACTGCTTAGGTTTAGGGTTGGATACTGTTACGGATTTGGAGTAGCGTGGTTTTGAACACCAGATGAAAACTTGAAATTTAGTGTGTTTAGGTTACTTCAGTTGGAACAATAATGATTGGCGTAGTTGGTGATTGCGTGGGTTGGGTACATGTCCTAATTTCCTACTGGGTTGGTTGCACGAGGGCAGCTGCAGGTTGGGTTTGTTTGTGCGTTTAGGTGTGGGTATTTATGTTGGGCGCTGGTTTGCTTTGGAATGAGATTTAATTTGTATGTAAGTTAGGTTGAATTTGCTCCAGTGGTGCCGTGATGAGTGTGTTGCTGCTATTGCTACGTTCTTATGGGGGTTTATGACTGCAGGTTTAGGTCATGCACACCAAACAGTTGGTGTGGTATGAGCTTCTATACTATTTTTCTGTAGTTTGGTGGCTCTATTGGTATGATGTTGTTTCGAGTTTTGTGTAGGTTATAGCTTCCTATATATGAGTTGTGGTTTCCGATTTTGGGATTTGGGTATGGAATTTACCGGCTTTATGATTGTGTATGAGTGTTGTTAGTGTTTTGGTGATTAATTTGTAGTGATGGATGCTGTTATAGTTTGTAGTGGATTTTTGGGGTGTTGGGTGCTTGCATGTCTGGTAGTTTGGTTTGGGTACTGCAGTGGGTTTAAATTAGTAGGGATAAATCATACATCTGGGTGAGCTGCATGATATAGTAGGCGTGACCCGCCATTTGTGAACTGTATTAATGGTTCATGAAATTTGTTTGGTTTTGGTTTATGTGTTTACGTTAGTTGTTTTGATGCTGAGGACACATTCAGTTGTTGTCGTTTCGTGATGTGGAAGGGGTAGCTTGTTGGATTCTTACTAATAGGTATTGTTCCCTTAACTTTTTAAGTTCGCTAAATTTGTAACAGGGCTGTGTGCTACGGGTTGTATGGACTGTATGGATGTTTTGGTAGCGTTTTGATTATGTGTTGAAACTTATGTTTAAACCTGAAGGTGAATGTTGTTTTGGGCTGCAGACTTGTGGTACGAGGGTTTCATGCATTTGCTTTATGGAGTTGCACAGGATAATTTGTAGTCACAGGAGTTGTGTTTGCTGGTTTTGCGTTGGTATGGTATTTGGAACGCTGACGGTTGATTACGGATGTTGTGGGTTTTGATGAGCAGTCACTATTATGTTGTCTTAGATTGGAATAATGTTTATGCTACACTTATAGTTTTGATTTGTGTTGGGTGTGTGTTTGTATTGGATAGCGGGTAGACTTGCGTTTGGGTGCATAAGGTACAATTTAGTGGTAATGTGTGTACAGGTGTACACCACTGAGTGAGGTTTGTGGTTACTAATTGTGAGTTGTGGGATAGATTGGGTCTATACAAAGGTTGGCATATGAGTTTGTTGCTTCTACTGTATACTATTAGGTGGATATGGCATTTTGCAGTTAATTTAATTTTGAGGGTTGTGGTTTGTATGCCTAAGAGTGTACGGATGCTGGGCATGTTTGCGATAGATAGCTACGCACTTGCGAGATTGTATAGTTGTGTTGGTGACCAATTGTATTAGTGCTTTAGATTGTGGGTTCGTGGTGCGTAGTGAGATGTTGTGGGTGCACCTGTGTAGTGTTGCGTAAACATTGGGCTTGTGGTGTGAACGTAATAGGGCCTTACAGGGTGTGTGTGGGTTATTGGTGATATGAGGTTTGTGGTGGCGTTGCAGGCGTTATTGATTACTTATGGGCGAGGTGTGGTTGTTGTGTGAATGTTCTGCGAGCATTAGTGATTGTGCGCAAGAAGTGGTGGTTTAGATTAAAAGTGCTTAGATCTTTAGTGTGCTTTCGTGATTAGCTTGTTTATATGTGAATAGTGTGTTTGCTGTGCAAATTATGTGTAGTATGCTGATTGTGCACTGACTTTCCATGTTTCCTGGATGCTTGTTTGGCTTACGGAATGGGTAGGTTTATTGTGGTGGGTTACGAGGGATTGTGTTAAGCCTTGAACCTTGTGTAAGCTGGGAATAGGCGTTGCTTCGGGTTTGGGATGGAGTGTTGTGCTAATACGTTGTGTGTTTGTTTGGTAGTTGTTACTTTGGAGGGTGGTATATCTTTCTTTTGTCTTTGTCGTGGAAGCTTGTGGACGGATGACATAATTTTGTTTAGTGTTGTGATATGTGGTGTTCCGAAAGATTTTATAGCTTTATAGTTTCCACTGATAATTGCTTGTGGGTTGCGTATAATTATGGGGTGTTGCGTATGATTTTGATTTGTGGCATGCTATAGGTTTACAGCGAGTTGCTGGTGGTGCCTGTATAGTTGATTGTTTTGTGGCTGATGATGTTCTTGGTTTTACAGTGGTGTTGAGTGTTGTAGTTTTGAATTGTGAATTGCGTTTAGTGAATGAATCTGCAGGTTGTTTCCGAATTGGTAGTTTGTTTTGCACTTAGATTCGGGTCAATAAGGCTCGTGTGTTTTATTGTTATTTCTTTGTAGGTGATTGTTTGGTTCTATGTAAGTTGCGGATTTGTTATTTATCAGTTTGGAACATTACAGGAGCTGTGTTTATGTAAGGTGATTAAGGATGCGTTGGATTGTGGATGATTGTTTAGTTCGTGTGTTCGTAAAGTTGTGATTTACTGTGTGGTTTCGTTTATTTTATGGTATGATGGTGTGATTTGAGGTTTGTTAAACGGAAACTTATAGTGTTGTTGCTATAGGTTTGTATGTGCCACATTGGCTTGTGCTTTTGCGTTGTTTGTGTTGCCTTGAACGCGTGTGGTGGACATGTTGCCGTAATGACATGTTGTGTAATTTGTTTAATAGTGGTTTTGATATCTACGCGAGCGGAACTTTGTTATACTGATGCCTGCGTGTGTTTTGTTGTGACTTTGTGTGTTGTTAGGTGAGTTGGTCGTCATGCTGATTTTAATTTTAGTTGCAGATTATTGTGGTAAATTTGCTTACCCGCGACACTTAGGTTTATGGTTGACACTGGTGTGTTGTGTTGGGCATTATTTGGTGTTTTGGCATTCGAGTAGTACCTTTATTGTTGAATGGATATAATACTCCAAGGGTGTAGTATTGTTTCGCTTGTGTTTGGGATAGGCGGTCATTTGTTTACAGAGGCGGGCAATGTATTTGTGTATATGCGTAGTAAGTATTTGGATTTTAATTGTTTCGCGCGATTTGATGCGTGTGCGTATTGTTTAGATTTGCTGGGGTTGATGCATTTTGTTTATGGCGTTTTATACCGCTGGTTGTAGGTGGCGTGTAGGATGTTGTTTCGCTGTGTGTGGTGTACATAATAGTTTGAAGTATTTTATGGATTACTTCTGATTATGTTTTACTAGTGTACGTATGATTGTTTAGCGCGGTATATTACAATTGGCATAACTGTTATAGTTCTATATGGATTTATTGGACATACAGATAGTTTACACGAAGTATGCTGCGTTCAGCGTTGATGCCTTTACGTGTAGGGATTGTTTGGATACCTCGTAGTTCAGTATTATGTTTTAATTGTTATGATTTCGAGCGCGGAATGGTGCTTTCGAGTACGTGTTTATTAGTGAACGGGTACGTGCGGTATGCTATGGGTGGGTTTAGATTTAGGTTTTCGGAATCTGGTGTTTTTACAATTACCTTGATGTTGCTTTACAGTATGTATGTGTAATTGATATGATTTCGGGCGCATGATGTGCTAGTTCGTGATTGCTTGTAGTGTAGGGCTGTTTGCAGCAACGGATTTGTCATGCAGTTAGTTGGTGTACGCTACCTCTAAACTTGGTTTGTTATGTGTGTCGGGTGTGATAATTAATATGTATAGTGCATAAATTTGGTTTGCGAACTTAGTTGGTGGGCTATGGGTTTGGGTGTTGTTTTGTGGTGTAACTCGCGTGTGTATTGGTATTAGATGATGGATAGATGTTGGGGTGTAAGCAATTCATGAACTCATTCGGTAGTTTGAGATTGTTAATCGATTGATCATGTAAGCATTGTGCGATTGATGTAACTAAAGTTCATTACGCTGGAGTGGTTGGGTTTATTGTGGTTATTACGTGATGGGTTCATTACTGTTGATGTGTGAAGTGGTGCAGGGTTTATTGCGGAATTTTTGTTGCGTAGTGATTACACGTATAGCTATTGTTGTTTCATGATTGCTATGATTTATAGGTTAAGTTCCTGAATGCATATTTAAAGGTCGAATTTGTGGTTTGGTATGCCATAATTGTCTATATTAATATGGTTGGTTAGTGACTTTCGTGATTTGTGGTAAGTTTGGTGTAGGTTTTGTACTGATTTGCAGGAGTTAGGAGTGTTATACGTTCTTTGTAGGTGATTGATGTTTAAAGGTGCACCGCCGTTGTGGGGTTATAAAGCTTGTTGCGCGGGGTGGTTCTTTGAGCTGCTGATTGGTAGGCTTGATGCGGTGATGTACTGTTGTTTCCTGTAGGAGTACGTGGTAGTGTACGTTGTGTTTATGGCTTGGGTATTATATTAGTTTTATATGAATTACTTTTTTGGGCGGACGGGTGAGGTTGTGGTTGCAATTTGAGTGTAACTGATGTTGTTAGATAGTATAAGGTTGACTTTGTGGGTGCAGTATGTGCATTGGATGCTGTCTTTATAGATGTCTCGTACTTGTGAAATGCTATGGTTACTCGTTAGTGTTTAATTTGTGTAAGACTTGTATTGTGCATTTAGTTTGATGCTTGGTTAGTATTAGATTACGTTGCTGGAGTGTTGTTACATGTTGATTATTTGAGTATGTATGTTACGGGATTTAGCACGGGATTTTGCGTAGGACGAATTGTGGAACGTTGTGTATGGCAAATTAGTGCTTTATGTTTGATTTAGTGTTGATGCAACCTTGACTGTGCGCTTATGGGTACTTTGTGACTTTATTTGCTAGGTTACTTTGTGGTTGTGGTAAAATTGTATTGTGTGTCTGCGAAAATAGCGTATTGTTGCAGTTGAACAGTTGGCTAGGATTCAGTTATTTGCGCTGTTTTAAGGGTTAAGTATACATAATTTAAATGTTCCGATTGGTGTGATTTACCGCAGTGTGGTAGTTAGCATGTACCACGGATTGTAATAGTGCATTTCGACCAATTTTTGTTTTTTTTGTATTACGGATTGATAGTTTGTAGTTTTTGGGATGTTATAACGTACATTTGCTTTGTGACTGTTAGAATGTTGTGGTGTTTTAATCGTTTTGTAATTTTAGTTTGTATAGATTGACCATGAGTTACGCTTAGGATTTATTAGGTCGTGGTGTGAGTTTATAGCATGAATTTATCTATGCTTATTACCTTGTGTGGTGTGCATTGTGTAGTTGCCGTGATTTTAGCGGAATATAGGTATGGTGCATAGATTAATAGGTTTTGTGTTTTGCGCTGAGTGGTTGTGCATTAGGGTGACAATTTTGTATATGTGTGAATGTGGTGGAGTGGTTGATTGTTAAATTCTTAAGTGTTGACATAATTGTAAGGTTAAATGTACTATGGGTTTCTCTTTTGAGTTACTGTTGTATTATGTAAAATTTAATGTAACTTGTAATAGTTTTGTTCACCCCTTTACTTTTGCTTGTTATTACACGTTATAGATGCGTTGTGGTATTTGATATTGACTTTAACTATAGTTCATGTTTAAGTGTTAATTACGTTTATAGATGAAGTTTATATCAACGTTATATCTTTGCGATACTTTTAACACTTACACAAGTATGATTATTGTCCTGTGTAGCTTATACTTTTATGGGCGTATTTTAACGTGTTTGTGTTGTTGCTTGGATTGCTGTGTTAATGCCTTACCTTTATGTTTTTGTAATGTTAGTTCTAGTGGGCTTGACGATTTTGCTTCGTGTATAGATGTAATGGTCATGTTTAGGTTATATGTTGTTACAATAGGCTTTAGTGTTGCGCGTTTTGTGTTCTGCACGGTGAGTTTTTGGGAGCCACAAGTGTATTATTAATTTGGGTGGTGTAGTTTTGGTTGACGGTGGTTTGGTCAATTTGCCATTTACACTGTTGTTAGCGCTTAATTCTCGCTTCTTGATTACGATACACCAGTGTGTGTGGGTGTGAGTTGTTGGTGGTTGTGGAATTTGTAATTTCACGGGCAGTTTTAACTTTCGGTGCGAGAGTATTTACTTTATGGTACTGACTTTGCACTTTGTATTTCATGTGGGTTGATAACGTTCTGTTGCGACTTCGTTGTGTATGTAGTGTTAGAGTTACTTGCAGGCTGTGATGTCTGATTTCCTTGAGGTACAAGGGTTTGATTTGTAGGCCTATATTTACAGTGTTGATTTGTTGGTGCGGCCGTTGCCGTAGAATGTTGGATAATTTAGATTTTGGTGGATTAGGGATAATGCAGGGTTGTTGTGTAGCGGGTTTGGATAGTGTTGTACATTGTAAAGTTATTAGTCGTAGTTTGGTTGTCACTGATTTGCATATTTGTGCTGCTGGTTTTATAGTTGTTAATTTGCTTTCAGTGGTAGCTCAGATTTGGTCATGACGCTTAGTGGTGGGTTTTTGATTCTGATGCTGGTGATGTGTTTTATTATGGATTTAACACATGTTGTGGATGCACATTATGCGACACAGGTGTTACTTTGACTGGTTGGGTCGTATGTTGGCTTCGTTGTGTTGAGCTGGTAAGTGGCTGTACTTACAAGGAATTTCTTGTGGTTTGTGCATTATGTTTATCTGTGGTGATGCTGTGTTGGTTGTGATTGTTGTCTTTATGTTTATACTTCAATTACCGACGTGGTGTGGTTTGGGTCTTGTTTGTTGGTGCCTTCGATTTGATTGCTTATCTGTTTACGCTTGCTGTGCGTGATGCTGCGGCTATTTTGAACTTGAAGAATATTGTTGCGTGTAATGATGCCTTTTGATTTGTATTGCTATATGGATCTTTCCATCGTGTTTATACTTATGTTTGTGGTAGGTTTGTTTTAGCTTATATTGCATGTTTGCGACTTAACGTTGTTCTGTGGTGCTTCCGTGGTTTGTGCGCATGTGGTTTGTGATTTCGGTGTTGGTAGCTTGCATAGGTACGTTTTCAATTATGTTGATTGATTGAATATTTTGTTACTTTTGTTGCTTCCGTGCTTATGTTTGCGGGTGCAACATGGCTATTGGTATTGCATGAGTTTAGATGTATTTTGGTTGTTAAGTTGCTGGGAAATTGTGTTTGGTTTATGGATGTGTGCTTCTTAAAGGTTTGAGCTTCATTTAGGTGGGCACAGTGGGGAGGCGTTGATTTTTTGGTTGCATGCGCACCAAGTTCCTGTTTAGTTTAGTGATCTTCCATGGCGGGTAGATTGGAGCTTTGATTGGTTGGCTTTGCGTTTATAGGTTGTAATTTGATGTAGGTTTTTTTCACTACACTGCGGAAACGGGTGTGTTATGGTGTTTCCTTTAGGTTGATGGCTAACTGCGTGATTTGTTTATGAATTTGGCATAAACATGGTGATCGTACTTAGTGTGGACTGGAGTTTTAATTACACTGGTTTGTTAACGATTGTTTATGAGTCGGTTGCGTTACTTGTGATTGTGCAAGCCAGTATGTTAACGTGTATGGTGTTGCGCATGTTGTTTAGTGAGGTGAGCAGTGGTTTATTACTTGTGTTTGGGTTTCTTTTCGTGCGGAATAGCAGTTGCTTTATTCTATGCCTGATTGTTTGTGCATGAGCGTTTCTGGTTGGTGCTGTTTACTATGGTGTCGCTGCGTCAAGTTGTTTATTTTCTTTGTGTAAATTGAATTGTAATTGAACATTTTGTGTTTAAGGGCTGGTTTGTTACACTGTCTTGAGCTTTATATTGATTTAGTTTTGCAGGGTGTTAGTTTTAGTTTGTTTGCATCATTTCCGGTGAGATTACCTTTGGGTTTTGCGTGTAGCAGATTGGTAGCCAGTTAAGCGGAGTTGTATATTATAGACTTGTTTACATGATTTTGGTTGGGGTGTAGGTTTTGAGGTGAGTCTTTCGGATGAAAGGTGCTTAGGGTGTGGTAGAACTGTGAGTGTTAGTTGGCTATTAAATAGACTTGGTCTATACAGAGGTTTGGTGTGCTTATGATTTTGTTGCCTTTGACGTGTGGAGTTTGCTGCGATATGCCTTTTTGACTTCTAGTTGGTGGTTGCTTGTGATGTTTTTTTGCGTATGTTGGGCGTGAGTTCAGGGTGCCTGTGTGATGGGTAGTGTGTTTGCTTGTTTTGAATTGGTGGACAAGATTATGACTTTGATTTAGGGTGGTAGTTTAGCCAGTATTTGGAGCTGTTTTGGGCTCTTGTGCAGTAAGTGTATAGAATGTTGTGTGGGCTTGCTGCTTGTGCTTTGTTGCTTTGGACAAATCTTGTTGTTGATTGTTGAAATAATAGCATTGTTGCCATGGTGTGGGTGTGATATTTCTATTTTAGTATCCCTTACTTTTGTGTGGAGTTAACTGTATATGTGATGTGTATTTATTACTGGTAATGATGTTTTGCCTTACGCGTACGGGTGCATTTGGTATTGTTGATACTATATTTGACCATTGTGATGTTTGGTGGTTAATTGATGTTGGTTGGTTTTGCTTACTGTTGAAGGTGTTAGGGATAGGTAGCGTGTATGATACTGTAAGTTGATTTTGGTGGCTGTTTGTTTTGCTGCTCTGGATAGTAAATAGTTTGCTTACTGGCTACTGGTTTGTAGGTTTACGTGGTTTGGGAATTCTTGTGAGTTGGGATATGGTATTTATGATGATGTAGGTGTTCTTGTTGCGAGTTATATTGTATAAATTAGATAGTTTGTAATAGTGTTTTGTTATTCTTGGATATGATTTGCTATTACGAGTGTTATGGTATGATGTGTAGTGTAGTGTAAAATGTATTTATGAATCATTTATTGATCAATGGAATGGCGTTGTGTGTATAGGTTATTTGTTTGTGGGTTGCGTTGTTTGTTTTTTACTGGTGCTTAAGACCTTTGTGCGTGCTTGCGTTTGCTGACTTTGTAATTTATAAATTTTGAAAATTATTTCTATAGTTGCAGGGCTTGAACTTGGTAAAGCTACCGGTTTGTGGGTTTTTTAGTTTCGCCATCTGCGCGTTACTTTCAGGCTTCTGTGGCTTTAGACTGTGGGTTGTTAGTGAGATGTTAAGTTGTGTTTATGCATATTACCTTTTGGTGGGTTTGCATTGTATGTGACTGTCGGGATGCACTTGTTTGTGAGTGGGCACTTGCGTGACTTTCGCTGGGGTTTGGCTACTTATGTGCTTCTGTGTGACATAATGACTTTGCAGAGCAGGTTTAAATTCTTGGTGGTTTGTGTAGTTGAGGTTTTCGGTGGTGCTTATGAATGTATTACTTCTAGTTGCATGGATGCTGGGTTTGCTCTCGTGGACTTGCTTGATTTTTGTAAGGAATTGGTGGGACACTGGTATATGGTTTGCTGAGTTTTTGGATCTTGCAGTTTAGAGCCTATCGCCAGATTGTTGCTGGGTTTTTGGTGAATTTTGCTGAACTGTGATCGTTTACGTCGGATTTGCTTACAGTTTTGTTTTGGGTGTATTGTGTAACTTTACAGATTTGCTATCTTTTGCAGGGTTTTTGGGTATGCTATTGAGGGTTTTACTGTTATTCATAGCGGACGGGCTGTCTGATCGTTGTGGTTTGGGCATGCTTAGAGCTCAGGTAGTGGATGCGGATGGTTTACGTGTCGTGGGTTTTAGAAAATTGCGAGTTGTGGAGGGTTAAGTGCTTTGATGGGGGAGGGTGGGTAGCTTCGTAGCCTGCTTGACTTTCAGGTTTTTGGATGATACTCTGATGGAAGTTTGTGCTGGTGTGCGGGCCAGTATTGGTTATACTCCCGCGGATTGGGTTTATTTTAGGTTTGACGTTGATTGTGGGGTGGGATGCTTGTGCAATTCAGGATTACTTCGGCAGATAGGTTTTATGAAGGGTTGGGTAACATAGGGAGTAGCTTCGCTGGCGTGGGGTTGGCGTGTATTTTCTTTCCAGAAACCTTATAGGCTGCTTTCGCGTAACTTGGGTCTGGGGCGTTGCGGGTTTTGCTGGGATTGCGCCTCCTGCAGATGCGATTTAATGGGCATGCTGGGATTCTAACCGTTTTGGTTAATTGTTTACTGCGGATTTCTGATGATTGGCTAACGGAGTGAGTGTTGGGTTGATGTGGAATTGTGCTATCTAGGTTTGCATAGGAACTGATGTTTTTGTTGCTTGGTGGACGTAAAGGTTTGCTAGTTTGGGTTTCGTTGCTAGTGTTAGTTTTGTAGGCTTTTGCTGGAGTTAGTTGCAGGGTATTTCGTTTGTTGCGTGCGACTGCTGGGTTTCACTGTGACTTCGGGGTGTTTCAGCGGTTGGGCTGTGTTTTTCGGATGGATTGCCTTGCGAAATTTGCTTACTGGAGGGTTGATATAATATAATCGGTTTATGGATTTTTACCTGTCGTATGTTCCTTGTGGGATGTGACATATTTGCGTGTGATTTTGGTGCGTGACTGTGGTATCTGGGTTTCAAGTGCCCTGGGTTTGGCTGGTTACGCTCTGACAGACAGTTCGTTGGATGTCTTGCATGGGCTGGGTTGTGGTTTCAGGTGGCATGGTGCATGGATCCGGCGGGGCAGGGCGTTTGGGCGGGTTTGTGTTGAATTGGTGGATCCTCAGTTAAGCTCCTTTTGGCTGGTTTCTGGGGTGTTATACGTTTTTGGTTTCCGGGGTGTTACACCGGGTGCGGTTGGTTTTGGACAATGGCTTCAGGAGCACGTTAATGCTTATTGGGAGCGTGATAATATTGTGGTTTCTGTGCGTTTTGGAGCCATGTCAGTTGAGGTGTATGATTTGCCTTGCGGAACTTGCTTACTGGAGGGTTGATATAATATAACCGGTTTATGGATTTTTGACTTTCGGATTTGCGCATGTGGGCTGTAGCGTATTTGTGTGCAGATTTTGGGTGCGACTGTGGTGTCTGGGTGTCGGGTGTTCTGGGTTTAGCTGGTTGTAGCTTCCGACAGATGCTTCGTTGGGTGCTGACTACGGGTTGGTTGTGGTTTCGAGGGCATGGTGCATGGATCCGGCAGGGGCGGGATGCGTGGGTACGTTTGTGTTGTATTGGAGGAGGGTCAGTTAAGCTCCTTTTTTGGTTGCTTTCCGGAGTATAATGTGGTTTTGGGGTCTTGTGGGGTGTTGCGTGCTGATGCAACTGGTTTTGGGTACTAGCTTCAGGAGCATGCTGGTGCCTGTTGTGGGCGTGATAATATTGTGGTTTCTGTGTGCTTTGGAGGGTGTGGCAGTTGAGGTGCATGATTTGCCTTGCGAAACTTGTTTACTGGAGGGTTGATATAATATAACCAGTTTATGGGTTTTTTGACTGTCAGATTTACGCATGTGGACTGTGGTGTATTTGTGTGCAGATTTTGGGTACGGCTGTGGTGCCTGGTTTCGAGTGCGCTGGATTTAGCTGGTTATAGCTTCCGACAGATGCTTCATTGGGTGCTGGCTACGGATTAGTGGTGGTTTCAAGGGCATGGTGCATGGACCTGGCAGAGGCGGGGTGGGTGGGCGTTTTTGTGTTTGATTGGGGATGGCCAGTTAAGCGCCTTTTGCCTGCTTTCCGGGATATTATGTGGTTTTGGGTTCTCCTGGAGTTTTGCGTGCTGATGAGATTGGTTTTGGATACTAGCTTCAGGGCATGCTGATACTTGCTGCGAGCGTGGTAGTATTGTGATTTCTTTGGCTTTGGAGGGCAGGGCTGTTGATGCACATGAGTTGCCTCGTGAACTTGGTTTGATGGAGGGTTGATATAATATAGGTTTGATGGGTTGCGCAGATTTTGGGTTTCGTGTATGCTGTATATGTTTGCTTTCTGTGGGCTGGTTTTGGGGTGTTTAAGGCGTGGGGTATTGCTGGTTGCCTTGTAACGTGTTGCCGGGTGAATTTCGGGGAGCAGTATTGCTAGGGTTGTGTGCTCTATTTGATTTCTGTGGGGTTTACTCTGAGGCGTTGTGGTAGTTGCTGGTGGTTTTTATGGAAGCAGATTGGTTTAGGTTGTTTATGCTGTATATTTGTTTATGGGTCATGCGGATAGGGTCTTTTATCCTACACCTTTAGATGGTTTTGCTTTCTTTTGTTAGTGGGAATTTTGTTGCCTTCTGAGTTTGGGTTGAATGTGGTATTTTGGGTTTGTGTCTAGAATGTAGTTTCTTGGGTTTCTTTTTGGAATTGGCTGCGATTGCCTGTTGAATAGGCCTGTTGGGAAACGCCGATTATATTCAGTTAAATTATAGGATCTGGTTTGTTGTATTGGTTTGAATGTAGGTTTTAAACCCATATTGCGACGTCTGCTTAACGAGTAGGTAGTTGCTGGATATTTGATTGTGCCGAGGTGTTGATGAATTGTTGTTTGCTGTAGGCTTCTTTCGCGATTATTTGAACACGGTCCTGGGATTGCTGCCGTACGGCTTGGTGGTGATGTCCTGTGAACGTGGAGGGGCTGTTGACCAGTTACCCTTGTTGGTGAGTTTGGCGGTGGTTGTGTTTGGATTATTAGGGTTTGTGTTTCTGGTTTGGGGTGACTATTTTGGTGCTTAAATTGTGGTGGTTTTGCGTTTCGGGATGTTTGGAGTTGTGGTGAATCATGGTTGTCAGGCATGGTGTATATGTTACTTTTGTTGTTCTCGTTGTGTGACTTTGCTGAATGTGTAGGTTACGGTGGAGACGTGGTTTTGTGGCAGTGTGATGTTGCGTACTAGAATATGGTTACGGCTTAGTGCGTGTATTTCGGGGTTTGTGCAAATCGAGAGTTTACCTTGAATTTCCGGGCGGGCATACTTGGATTTAGTTAGTTGTGTAGATAAAGTGTGACAGACTGGGCACTGTTTGTGGATTTTTAAGTTTGAAACAATACCACTGATGCTTGCTATAGTTTGAACTGTGGACGAGGTAGATCTTGTAGTTGTGATTTTAAAGTACACAATGCACTGATAGTGGTTGACTGTATGGATTTAGGTTGGCTTATGCTTTGGGTTTATTATGGTTTAATGCTTCCGGAATTGTTGTGTTGACTTTATAGGCGGATTGGACGCTAGTTGTTGGGCGTTTAGATGCTCGGTTTACGTTTGGTGTGTAGAGTAACATTAGCTGAGATGTGTATGGGTATTAAGGGAGCTGTTTGTTTGTGAGGGTTGTGGATAGGTTGTTTTAACGGTGGGTATGGTTAGAGTTTACACTTTTGGTTTGCGTCGATTGCATTGTTTTGTCCCCTTTTAGGAGTAGGTTGCCATTGTATGGGATTTTGTGTTGGTACACAGGTTTTTCTATTCATATTGGTTAAGTGGTGCGCTGATGCTAGTGTGACTTTAACGGGGAAAGTGGTTGGCGCGACGCCTGATACACGTAGGTAGTGTTTATTATTGTTTTAGTTAGCTGTTTGCATGTGTATTAGTGGTTTGGGTTTGTTTGTTTTGGGTAGTGATTGTTACGCGCCTGTGCGTAACTTTGCAGTTTGTGTTTAATTGGTTTCTTCTGTAGGATTTATAGTTATTAGGTTGTTTATTGTGTAAATGTCAGTTTCTGTGTTTTGTCAATATGGTTATAGTTGGTGTTTGTTGATTTGCATAATTGTTATACACGTGAAGTAGTTACTCCTAAACGTATTTTGGTTCAAATGGTTGCTGATTGTACACTGGCTTTGTGCATTTGTATTCTTGACTTGAAGCTTGTTAGCTTAACAATGAGGATTTGGGTGGGTACGTCGTGTTGTGGTTGCAAGTGTGCATATAGTTACTTATGCATTGAGAGTGGTGTGGTTTAGTTGAGGTATTAGAAGGGCACTTGTGGTTAGACTTGCGGATTGAGTATAACTGGGAAAAGTTTTGGATATGCAGGAGTCATTTGCGGTACAAACATGGGTGGTTGAGGTTTTAAATTGGGTTGTGTTGTGCATTGGTAGTGTTTGTTCCACTTCGGTACTATACCGTTAAGGTTTGTGCGCTTGACTTTCATTCAAGATTAGAAATTTGAAGATACTGGATTTAGGTTTAGGTGCTATGTATTATGTATTTAATTATGTTAGTTAATGTGCGCTGGTTTGAATTGTCTTGTTAACGTGTTTAGTGGTGTATTGAATCTGGTACGACTCTGGTTTAGTAGTGGTGTATTGTATGTTTGCTCGAGTTGTGTGTTTTATTGCGTTTATGGATGATACTGTGTTTGATGTACTGATTTGGTGCGCATCTGGATTGTTGTGGGCATCGGTTAAATTGGTTACATGTTAATAATGCTATTTGTGTGTTGTGGATGCTTACAGGTGGCACCATTGTATGTCTATGCAGATAGAATTGTTGATGCGGGGTGTTGGGGGAGTGTTGGTTGCGGTAGTTTGTTGGTACAGGTTTAGGTTGACGGTAGTAGAGTGCCGATCTGAGGGTTGTTATTACCGTAACTTAGTTACTGGTGATTTAATTACTGCAGTACAACGACGGGGTTGGGGTGTGTGGTTTATGCTGTTGTGGTTAGGTTGCCTTGTTATGCTTTCGTGGGCTTGTACTTGGAACTGGTTTGACTGGGTGTTTTACACATTGCGTAATTGTTGGTTGTGTTGGATACTGTATTGGTGGGTGCGGAATTGTTGCTTATATCGTACATTCGGATATTATTTTGGATGATAGCTTGTTTTATGTAGTGTATTATTATTGCTGCTTGCTCCACTTGTTAACTGTAGTTTGGTGTACGAATACGCTTGTGTGCACTACGAGGCGCGGCTCATGTGTTAAGTAACAGTTGGTTGCGTTACCAGAGACTATTGTGTGTTAACGTTCTTAAACGATGGGATTGACGACTATACATTGTGGTGGTTGTATAATGGTGTGGGGTTGTGATTGCCTGTCAGTGGGTTTACTCGGGTGTGTGTTGTGAATTACAGCTTCTTTGTTGTGGTTTTGACGGTATTGTTTACGCATATTTGGGCATGGTTTTGTTAGCTGATTGCAATGTGCATCTGGCATGGGAGTTGTGTTTGCGACAATCAAGTGGTTGAGTTCTCTATGTGTTTGGTGTTTTGTGGACGATGCAGCTGTGTATGAGATTTCTTTGCTGTGTATAAGTTTATTTTATGGATTGCGCATTATGTGTTGTGTTTGGGTGATTTGTGCGTTTGTTGGAGTTCATATCTGGCGTTGATTCGGTTTGGGCGTTAGGTACTTTACTATGTGTTTGGTACATTTTAAGATCATATACATCACTCTAAAGGATGTTCGAAGGTGTTGATTTGTGTGGTAGGGTTGCACGTTAGGTGTTTGATTTGGATAGGATTTGCGTTGGCTGAGTTCCCTTGAGTTGGGTTGTTTACATGTAGGGGTGATTGTGATCATTTGAATTATTGCGGTAAGGTTTTATTCTTATGCAACATTTATTCATGATTGTTTACGCACGTTATGGTCTCCGTGGGAGGGTTTTTGCTGTGTGACACCTTGTTAGAGTTGTGGTGTTAATGCTAGTCCAATGACAATGGATGCTGATAATTCTATATTTAGAGGTTTGTAATGTTGAGATGCTGTGTGTGGTGCAATTTCGGCTATTTGATTGCTACGGTGGAATACTAATTTACGTTTCTTCGACGAACCTAGTTGTGTTAGATGGTTGTTTGTGGATTGTTTGGTCTGTGATGCATCAGTTTAGGCGAGATTTCCATTTGTGTGTTTTTGGTGGTATTGCTAATTTTGTATTGTTAGTTAGGTAAGCTCAGATGATGTTTACATTACGTGGTTACAGTTGCGTTTAGTAGTTCTGGGTTCCACGTAGTGCTCGATAGTGGACTTTCTGATTGAGTCCCTACTATGGGGAAACGCATGGTTTAGTTGGTGGTAACTAACATGATCCATTATGTGAGTTACTTTCCGCGGACACTTGTTGTGTGTTTAAGCTTCGTGTTAGGTTTAACTTTGTTGTTTGCATTGGCGAATTAGGATTCTGGGGTTTGGGACCACTATATCAGTTGTAATTTGCAGCCTAGTGGGTTTGACTTAGACGTGGTGTTTACCAATGCAGGTGTGATTATAGTGTACGTGTGGTAGTGTTGATGGATGGTTAGGGGTTTAGGTGGCATACGTCTTTGTGTGGGCCTTTAAGAATACTCTTGGTAATGTCCATGAATTGCTCTAGATGTGTGGGTGTTTATTTAATTTATGTTGTAGTTTGGTTGGTATGGGTTGTGGTTGATGGTAGTTGTGTGTCGTGTACTTCTCGCGATTGATTTAGGTGTGGTTGTGTACGGAAATATATGTGGTTGTGTAGGTGTTCGTATGTTTAGTTTTCGCTCTGCGTTCTTTTCGAGTTGTATTACATATTACATGTTGTTAATTTTAGACAATTGTTTGGAGATACTAAAGTCTTGGAATGATAGCTTGCTTGTGTAGGGATGATTGGTTTGTGTGATTCTGGTGTGTTAATATGTTTTGAGGTGATCAATGCGGCCGGCTGATTAACTTGTTAGAGGGCTTCAGCTGATGCGGTGGTGGATACTTAGGTTGGAATGTGAGTTTTATGTGGTATAAATGCAAATTTTCCTGTGGAGTGTGTTTTGGTTTGGGTTGTTTCTTGCATTTGTTGTTTAAGATTGTTCGAAGCTTGTGGGTTTGATCGTGTCTATAGTTTGTGTTTGAGTTAGGTATGTTTGTAGTATTAGTTACTGTGCTTTTTGTAGAGGTTGCTTGCTACGTGTGTGGATATATTACGTATTCATTGATTTGGGTGCGTCAGATTGGTAATTTTGATTAGGACTACCGGTTAACTTTGTTTTAGGGTGACATGAACTGATGCTTGCTAAGGGTTGTTCGCAGGGTTACGTGCGAAAGGTTTTATGGTCTGTGTGTAGGTTTAGGTTGTTGTAGATTTGGTAGAAACGTGCTTTTGCGGGGACTTAGGCGTGTTGACGTATAGTAGATTATGCTGGTAGATATGCTGTTTATTATGTGTTGTATTTTATATTGTATTTTATTGTGATTTAATATGAGTTATAAAGTTAATGTAATAGTTTGATGCAGTGCTAAGTTTTTATAATTATTACATGTTATATGCATTTGTGATATGTTTTGTTTTTTGTGTTTATACATGTAAGATGTGAATTGTAAGTGTTTTAATTGATGTCTTGCTTATAGGGAGGTTTCCATGGGTTTATGCAGGAGTTTCTTATGACTTGTGTATTGTGGGCATAGGCTTTGAATGTATATTATGAGTTATACTAGAGTTACTTAATGATGCTGTTTTGCGTGGTATGATTTGCGAGTTGCACATAGTTTGGAGTGTTAAACATTTATAGTTATAGGTGGGAGATTGCTTGTAATTGATTATACGACTTTTGTTTGGTGTTGGTTAAGAGGTTTGCATAGTGATTTGACCTCGTGAATGCTCTAGATTGTGCACTGGTTTAGTACTTAATTGTGCTGCTGACACATATGGTTGCTTTTAGATACTACTGGTTTCCTATTGTATTTGTGTGTTTGCGCGTCCTGTTTGCTGCGTGTAGTGTGTATATTTTAAGTTCAGGTTATATACAATAATATTTAGGTTGTTGTGGTGCCGTTATTTGGTTTGGGTTGCTTCGTTGTGACGTATGTTAAATTATGATTTTTCTTACATAGAATATAATGTCTATATTTTATTGTGGTAGTGTTTTGCTGTAGCTGATTGTGTTGTGAGCTAGTTGTATGTTTAGATTTTTGTATTATATGTATATTTATTAATGTGTAATAGTTATAGATTTCGTTTTAGTTTTTATGATATTACTGTGCGGGTATTGTGCATCTATGTTTCGACGATTTCGTGGATGGCTGTATTGGTTTGTGGGGTTTAAACTTGAATGTTGTATTTAAGTCTCTCGAAGTTTGTTTGCTATGTATTGAATGCGTTGCTGTCACAATGTTTTTCTTAGTATGCGTGGGCTTTCTATGTGCGATTTTGAAACTTTAAACTTGTAGCCCTGTTAATGATGCTTATATGTTGTGATGTACGCTATTGGTGGCGGGCACTGGTAGTTGCTAGAGTGCTAGGCGGTTAGCTTCAGTGTATATTTTGTGGTGGCTCAGCTAGTGCTTATAGTTACATTGCTTTGGGGTTTATATTGCCAACTATATTTATAAATGGTCTTTTATTTGTATTTCGCTTACTGGTTATAATTCTTGCGGCTGAGATGAAACCTGCATGCTGGTGTGTACGTGTTGTACTTTGTAGATTTAGTATAGCAGTGTTGATTGCTTTTGCGTACTGCTTGGTGTGGGGTGCTTGTTTATAGAATACGTACTGTATTGCTGATTAATTGTTCTCGCCTTTATGACTGTGTTACCAAAGTGTGTTGTGCAGTGCTTACTAGATTTTTGCTAGGTTATGTTTGGATGCTGTGGATGACTTGAGTGATGGTTTTATTTGTTAACTTACTGGTCTTTTGCTTGTTAAAGTTTAGGATGCTATGCGATGTTGGAATTTATGTCTATGGGTTGTATTATTTGCTTGCTTTTGTGCGGTTTGGTAAGTGATATTTTATGTGTAGTTGTGATTCGTGTTGGGTTTCCCATTATACAGCAAATGATGCGTGGAGACTTGTTGGTCGTCTATACGTAATGCTGAACATTTTGTTGAAGTCAGTTTGCTTTACGCGATTGGCACAAGCTTGTGTTTACTGTGTAGAGTGTTCCGTAAACGGTGCTGGTGATTTAGGGATGACATCTCTGATTGGTTTGTTGTGCATGTTTGTATATGTTTGTTTGCTGTAGAGTAGTTTTCTGGGCTTTTAGTGGTTTTGTTGGTGTATGCAGTTACTGTAATTGCAACGGGTTTAGTGATGATTTTTTCGATATTTGTCCCGATGGATGGTGGTGTTTATTAGTGGTCCGAATTTTATATTTGGATCAAGTGAGTATTGCCTACTTCTTTTTAGTGGCTGTTGGTTGCGGAAAGCACAGTGGATGCGGTTACCTTGCGTAAGGGTTTGGTTGCAACGTGTTGTGGGCTACATGCTGGTTACGTTAGGTGCGTAATGTTCACACGATTGTTTTCTGTAACTTTAACAGAGACTTGGTACGAGTATAGTTTGGATTAGTGGGCGTAGTTTGTTGTGGGTTCCTATTGTAGCTTTTAAGCCACGTTGCAGGGTTTTGCAGGTTATTGTGTATTAAGATAAACAGCTGTTATTTATGGTACAATTCTGTGCTGTAGTAGCTGTAGCTGGTGTGTATCGGTGTGTGGTTCGATACTTCGCTTTGGGTGCCCTGAATGGTTGGGTACCGCTGAGTTACGACGATTGTTTCGTGGTGTAAGGTTATGTTTAACGGCGTGGGCTTGATAGGTTGTAGTTTACGCCTAATTGAACGCAAGTGGGGGTGATACGCAATTGCTTAACGTAGGTGGGAGGTTGTGATGCAGAGGAAAGTTTGCGGTCGACTGGGGTGGGTGCACCGCGGGACTACGGGTTGGCATTGTGGTTTACTTGTATTAGTCTCCTCGTAGTGTGTGTTGTTCGGATAACTTTGTGATGGTATAATATTCGTTCGATGTTGGTTTGGGTTTCTGAGTGCTGTGGTTGGTGAGGTTTCTTCTTGCCTGGTTGATTCTTTTGTAGGTTTGCATGGTATTGACGTATTTGCACGATTAGGTGTTGATGGTTGTGGATGTTGCTGTGCTAGATGGGAAATGTATACGATACCTTTAATGTTGTGCTATAGCATAGTAGAGTGTTTAAGTTATGTGTGATTTACTTTTGATTGTGGGTTTACGGTTTGCTGAATTAATGGTTTAGTGTTTACGTGTAGGTTGAGTTAAGTTGTCATGTTAGGGCAGGTGTTTATTTTCTGTTGTGTGATTTGGTTGTGGGTTTGTATGTTGTATTAGCGTAGCTTGTTGCTATTTTGAGTAATTGGTGGTGGTCTTGTTCGGATTTTCGTTGCTTTACGGGTGTTGGTTGTGACGTCTGTGCATGCTCCTGGTGCTGGATAAGTTGTCTTTACACGTAGTCTGCTGGGTTGCGCACGTGCAATGAGCTTTTATTTGCTAGGTGTAAACTGGTGGTTTCTCACTTAAGATTACTTGTTGGAATTTACCGCGTGATTTGTGAGATGGAATCTGACAGATGTGATACTGCTTTGCTCGTAGTTTTAGGAGTTGCATGGGGTGGTATAATTCATTTAATTTAGTTTGCATTGTGTTACCATTGAGATGGTTTTACGCAGGTAGCCGCTGTGTATGACGTTTACGCTTGGTTTGACGCGCACCATGTAAACTACAGTTTCCTGGGAATTATCCACCTGGAGGCGGTATTATAGAACTTAATTTGGCGTGAAAGTAATAATTTAACGTGCAGGTGATTGCATTTTGTTAGATTATTGTGTAGGATTGTTGCTTGAACGGTGCTTGCTATGTGTGAGTGCGGTTTATTGGTACGCGATTAGGTTTGGCAATTTACGTTGGGTTGTTCTGCGTTTGCGTTTTGAGCCTGTGGTTGTGTGGTGCGCTTGAGCGTAGTATTACAAGTTCCGTCTGGGTGTTTGTTTGTTGGTGCATAGATGACTGCCTTCAAAGTTATGTGCTTTAAGTTTTGCAGTATTATACTTTTGTATCGTTACTTACTTAAGAATGTTGGTTGAACTGTTGCTTTGGCCAGCTGCCATGGGTGGTTTATTTGTGGGCTGGTTAGGTGTTGCCTTGATGCACTTACGCTTTTGCCTGGTATTTAGGTTTGGTGACACCTTGTTGTTTTGTGTTGGGTGGATTGCACTTGACATGCGAATGCTGGATTGGTTTACTTACTTTATGATGTTGATGGTATTTGTGGAGTGTTGCTTGCGATGATTGCAGGGTGGTTTGGCCGCAAGAACAGTGTTGCGCGCGGTAAGTTTGGGTTGCTATTTATGCGGTGGTTCGCAAGACGTGTTCTGGTAGGCTTTGCTACTTGTGGACTTTGTGATTTAGGTGGTGTGCGTGGTTTTCTGATTTGGTTAACTTGAGTTTTGGTGAACTTTATGGATGGATTGCATCGCAACTGATTTACATTTAGGTTTGTTTCGGGATGGTTACAATATTCGCGAATTGCGTTGGGATTAGGCATGTTGGAGTTTCTATAATATAGATTTGATGACTTTCTGTGTAGGTAATGCGTTTAGATTTGAGGTTTTGGTGGTAACGTTGTAGGCAGGTGTAATTTACTGTTTCGGTGGTGTAGATTTCGTTTTCTGAGCGTGTTGCGGGTGTGGCTATAGGTTAGTGTTTAAGGCAGTTGGTGGGCTTGTGTTTCCGTGTGCGCCGTGGGTCCATTGTGTTACCGCGACTAGGTAGTTTAGACTTCGTGATACGGGGTTTTTGGAGGGCTTGAGTGGTTTATCTTGCCTGATACATTTTGTAATTGAAGCGAGGATAGAGTTGACTTTAGGGCTATTGTTTGCTATAGTTATGTGTGTGTTAACTTCTGCATGTTACGGTGTAGTGTGCTGGGCTTCTGGAGCTACGGTTTCTGTTGGCATTTAGGACTTGCTTCCTATTGTGATTTATGACTATGGAATTGCTTGAAACTTTTGATTGTTGTGCGGGGTGATAGCTCTGGGTACTGGAGGAAAGCCTCTGTGTGTTTTAAGGTTTCTTGCTGGGCTTGTGATGGGCTAAGTTGCTTGTGGCCGCTTTGTTTAGTGGTGTTTGGCTTTCCTAGCTGCGCGTTGGGTTTAAATTTTAGGTTTAGGCCAGTTGGTATCTTCTGATTTTGTGTGGGCTGTTTTATGTGCCTGGTAGTTGGTGTTAGGTTGTTAGTTTCGTTTTGCTAGGGTTCGGTTTGGACATGGCTTATATGCCGTATTTTGTGTGGTGGTTTGGATGGAAGCGACTCGCCTTAACTGTGTTGTGGTTATGATTGACATAGATATTCAGTGTGTTGACTCCTGTATTCCAGGTTCCAATATGGTGGTATTGTGCTGGGTAGGCCCCCTGTCTAATTACTTCGGGCGCGGGTGTGTGCACTAGGGTTTGCCTCGAGAATTTAGATTGGTGGAGGGTTGATATAATATAGTCTCAGCACAGAAGTTCCTGGATTTGCGTATTTGGGGTTTGTGGGCGCGTGGGTTGTGCTTGTGGCTGGACTGGTAACTACATGCTTTGGCAGACGTTGAGTTCGTTGCGGGGTTGCCAGGGGTGGATTTTGGTTCATACTTGGCTGCTTGGGGTTTCGTAGGTAGCTGCGCCTTTTATGGGTGTGGTGACTGGTTGTAGGGTTCGCACACTGTTAGTTTGTTTGGGTGCTAGTTTGCTTGCGTTGTGACAACTGTATAGGCTTGTACGATGGATGCGGTTGCGCACGAGTTTTCGGGTTTGGTATAGTGTGCAGGTGTGGGGTTTCTGGTTTCAGTGTTGCGCCGTACATGGGTTTTTGGTGTACGCCTGGGTTTCGTGCTGTATAGGTTTGCTACGCGGTTCGAGTACGTGCACTCTGCGGAGGCCTCGGGAATTTTGTTTGTTGGAGGATTGATATAATATACCCTAGGTGTAGAGTTTTTCGCATGGGTGTGTTACGTAGCTTTGCAGATACGTTTGCAGAGCTTTTGTCGGTGATGATGTTGCAGCTAGGCGGGGTTTGTTACAGGCTTTTGTAGGCATGAATTTTGGTTCATAGCCGTGTATTTGAGTTTTGCAGGATTTGTGGATTTTGTGTTGCAGGATGGTGGTGTGATTTGCGTGCTGCTAGACTACTTTGAGTTATTGATTTTGAGATGTACCCTTTGTATGGGAAACTTTGGGTGGCGGTGTGGAGGTGCCTGTGTGATACTAGGCTTTGCATAGTATGTAGGTGTGGTACTTGTGTTTCCTGTGTGTGATGTGTTAGGTTTTGATAGGTTGTTGGTTTGAGTTGTGTTGTGTATTTACGGCACTTTGCAGCATGCACTCTACGGAAGCTTCGGGAATTACGTTTGCTGGAGGGTTGATATAATATAGTACTGTGGTAGGTAATGACTGCTTAGGTTTAGGGTTGGATACTGTTACGGATTTGGAGTAGCGTGGTTTTGAACACCAGATGAAAACTTGAAATTTAGTGTGTTTAGGTTACTTCAGTTGGAACAATAATGATTGGCGTAGTTGGTGATTGCGTGTGGGTTGGGTACATGTCCTAATTTCCTACTGGGTTGGTTGCACGAGGGCAGCTGCAGGTTGGGTTTGTTTGTGCGTTTAGGTGTGGGTATTTATGTTGGGCGCTGGTTTGCTTTGGAATGAGATTTAATTTGTATGTAAGTTAGGTTGAATTTGCCTCCAGTGGTGCCGTGATGAGTGTGTTGCTGCTATTGCTACGTTCTTATGGGGGTTTATGACTGCAGGTTTGTGTTTCATGCACACCAAACAGTTGGTGTGGTATGAGCTTCTATACTATTTTTCTGTAGTTTGGTGGCTCTATTGGTATGATGTTGTTTCGAGTTTTTGTGTAGGTTATAGCTTCCTATATATGAGTTGTGGTTTCCGATTTTGGGATTTGGGTATGGAATTTACCGGCTTTATGATTGTGTATGAGTGTTGTTAGTGTTTTGGTGATTAATTTGTAGTGATGGATGCTGTTATAGTTTGTAGTGGATTTTTGGGGTGTTGGGTGCTTGCATGTCTGGTAGTTTGGTTTGGGTACTGCAGTGGGTTTAAATTAGTAGGTGGGATAAATCATACATCTGGGTGAGCTGCATGATATAGTAGGCGTGACCCGCTATTTGTGAACTGTATTAATGGTTCATGAAATTTGTTTGGTTTTGGTTTATGTGTTTACGTTAGTTGTTTTGATGCTGAGGACACATTCAGTTGTTGTCGTTTCGTGATGTGGAAGGGGTAGCTTGTTGGATTCTTACTAATAGGTATTGTTCCCTTAACTTTTTAAGTTCGCTAAATTTGTAACAGGGCTGTGTGCTACGGGTTGTATGGACTGTATGGATGTTTTGGTAGCGTTTTGATTATGTGTTGAAACTTATGTTTAAACCTGAAGGTGAATGTTGTTTTGGGCTGCAGACTTGTGGTACGAGGGTTTCATGCATTTGCTTTATGGAGTTGCACAGGATACTTGTAGTCACAGGAGTTGTGTTTGCTGGTTTTGCGTTGGTATGGTATTTGGAACGCTGACGGTTGATTACGGATGTTGTGGGTTTTGATGAGCAGTCACTATTATGTTGTCTTAGATTGGAATAATGTTTATGCTACACTTATAGTTTTGATTTGTGTTGGGTGTGTGTTTGTATTGGATAGCGGGTAGACTTGCGTGTTTGGGTGCATAAGGTACAATTTAGTGGTAATGTGTGTACAGGTGTACACCACTGAGTGAGGTTTGTGGTTACTAATTGTGAGTTGTGGGATAGATTGGGTCTATACAAAGGTTGGCATATGAGTTTGTTGCTTCTACTGTATACTATTAGGTGGATATGGCATTTTGCAGTTAATTTAATTTTGAGGGTTGTGGTTTGTATGCCTAAGAGTGTACGGATGCTGGGCATGTTTGCGATAGATAGCTACGCACTTGCGAGATTGTATAGTTGTGTTGGTGACCAATTGTATTAGTGCTTTAGATTGTGGGTTCGTGGTGCGTAGTGAGATGTTGTGGGTGCACCTGTGTAGTGTTGCGTAAACATTGGGCTTGTGGTGTGAACGTAATAGGGCCTTAGACAGGGTGTGTTGGGTTATTGGTGATATGAGGTTTGTGGTGGCGTTGCAGGCGTTATTGATTACTTATGGGCGAGGTGTGGTTGTTGTGTGAATGTTCTGCGAGCATTAGTGATTGTGCGCAAGAAGTGGTGTTTGTTTAGATTAAAAGTGCTTAGATCTTTAGTGTGCTTTCGTGATTAGCTTGTTTATATGTGAATAGTGTGTTTGCTGTGCAAATTATGTGTAGTATGCTGATTGTGCACTGACTTTCCATGTTTCCTGGATGCTTGTTTGGCTTACGGAATGGGTAGGTTTATTGTGGTGGGTTACGAGGGATTGTGTTAAGCCTTGAACCTTGTGTAAGCTGGGAATAGGCGTTGCTTCGGGTTTGGGATGGAGTGTTGTGCTAATACGTTGTGTGTTTGTTTGGTAGTTGTTACTTTGGAGGGTGGTATATTCGTTTCTTGTCTTTGTCGTGGAAGCTTGTGGACGGATGACATAATTTTTGTTTAGTGTTGTGATATGTGGTGTTCCGAAAGATTTTATAGCTTTATAGTTTCCACTGATAATTGCTTGTGGGTTGCGTATAATTATGGGGGTGTTGCGTATGATTTTGATTTGTGGCATGCTATAGGTTTACAGCGAGTTGCTGGTGGTGCCTGTATAGTTGATTGTTTTGTGGCTGATGATGTTCTTGGTTTTACAGTGGTGTTGAGTGTTGTAGTTTTGAATTGTGAATTGCGTTTAGTGAATGAATCTGCAGGTTGTTTCCGAATTGGTAGTTTGTTTTGCACTTAGATTCGGGTCAATAAGGCTCGTGTGTTTTATTGTTATTTCTTTGTAGGTGATTGTTTGGTTCTATGTAAGTTGCGGATTTGTTATTTATCAGTTTGGAACATTACAGGAGCTGTGTTTATGTAAGGTGATTAAGGATGCGTTGGATTGTGGATGATTGTTTAGTTCGTGTGTTCGTAAAGTTGTGATTTACTGTGTGGTTTCGTTTATTTTATGGTATGATGGTGTGATTTGAGGTTTGTTAAACGGAAACTTATAGTGTTGTTGCTATAGGTTTGTATGTGCCACATTGGCTTGTGCTTTTGCGTTGTTTGTGTTGCCTTGAACGCGTGTGGTGGACATGTTGCCGTAATGACATGTTGTGTAATTTGTTTAATAGTGGTTTTGATATCTACGCGAGCGGAACTTTTGTTATACTGATGCCTGCGTGTGTTTTTGTTGTGACTTTGTGTGTTGTTAGGTGAGTTGGTCGTCATGCTGATTTTAATTTTAGTTGCAGATTATTGTGGTAAATTTGCTTACCTGCGACACTTAGGTTTATGGTTGACACTGGTGTGTTGTGTTGGGCATTATTTGGTGTTTTGGCATTCGAGTAGTACCTTTATTGTTGAATGGATATAATACTCCAAGGGTGTAGTATTGTTTCGCTTGTGTTTGGGATAGGCGGTCATTTGTTTACAGAGGCGGGCAATGTATTTGTGTATATGCGTAGTAAGTATTTGGATTTTAATTGTTTCGCGCGATTTGATGCGTGTGCGTATTGTTTAGATTTGCTGGGGTTGATGCATTTTGTTTATGGCGTTTTATACTGCTGGTTGTAGGTGGCGTGTAGGATGTTGTTTCGCTGTGTGTGGTGTACATAATAGTTTGAAGTATTTTATGGATTACTTCTGATTATGTTTTACTAGTGTACGTATGATTGTTTAGCGCGGTATATTACAATTGGCATAACTGTTATAGTTCTATATGGATTTATTGGACATACAGATAGTTTACACGAAGTATGCTGCGTTCAGCGTTGATGCCTTTACGTGTAGGGATTGTTTGGATACCTCGTAGTTCAGTATTATGTTTTAATTGTTATGATTTCGAGCGCGGAATGGTGCTTTCGAGTACGTGTTTATTAGTGAACGGGTACGTGCGGTATGCTATGGGTGGGTTTAGATTTAGGTTTTCGGAATCTGGTGTTTTTACAATTACCTTGATGTTGCTTTACAGTATGTATGTGTAATTGATATGATTTCGGGCGCATGATGTGCTAGTTCGTGATTGCTTGTAGTGTAGGGCTGTTTGCAGCAACGGATTTGTCATGCAGTTAGTTGGTGTACGCTACCTCTAAACTTGGTTTGTTATGTGTGTCGGGTGTGATAATTAATATGTATAGTGCATAAATTTGGTTTGCGAACTTAGTTGGTGGGCTATGGGTTTGGGTGTTGTTTTGTGGTGTAACTCGCGTGTGTATTGGTATTAGATGATGGATAGATGTTGGGGTGTAAGCAATTCATGAACTCATTCGGTAGTTTGAGATTGTTAATCGATTGATCATGTAAGCATTGTGCGATTGATGTAACTAAAGTTCATTACGCTGGAGTGGTTGGGTTTATTGTGGTTATTACGTGATGGGTTCATTACTGTTGATGTGTGAAGTGGTGCAGGGTTTATTGCGGAATTTTTGTTGCGTAGTGATTACACGTATAGCTATTGTTGTTTCATGATTGCTATGATTTATAGGTTAAGTTCCTGAATGCATATTTAAAGGTCGAATTTGTGGTTTGGTATGCCATAATTGTCTATATTAATATGGTTGGTTAGTGACTTTCGTGATTTGTGGTAAGTTTGGTGTAGGTTTTGTACTGATTTGCAGGAGTTAGGAGTGTTATACGTTCTTTGTAGGTGATTGATGTTTAAAGGTGCACCGCTGTTGTGGGGTTATAAAGCTTGTTGCGCGGGGTGGTTCTTTGAGCTGCTGATTGGTAGGCTTGATGCGGTGATGTACTGTTGTTTCCTGTAGGAGTACGTGGTAGTGTACGTTGTGTTTATGGCTTGGGTATTATATTAGTTTTATATGAATTACTTTTTTGGGCGGACGGGTGAGGTTGTGGTTGCAATTTGAGTGTAACTGATTTTGTTAGATAGTATAAGGTTGACTTTGTGGGTGCAGTATGTGCATTGGATGCTGTCTTTATAGATGTCTCGTACTTGTGAAATGCTATGGTTACTCGTTAGTGTTTAATTTGTGTAAGACTTGTATTGTGCATTTAGTTTGATGCTTGGTTAGTATTAGATTACGTTGCTGGAGTGTTGTTACATGTTGATTATTTGAGTATGTATGTTACGGGATTTAGCACGGGATTTTGCGTAGGACGAATTGGAACGTTGTGTATGGCAAATTAGTGCTTTATGTTTGATTTAGTGTTGATGCAACCTTGACTGTGCGCTTATGGGTACTTTGTGACTTTATTTGCTAGGTTACTTTGTGGTTGTGGTAAAATTGTATTGTGTGTCTGCGAAAATAGCGTATTGTTGCAGTTGAACAGTTGGCTAGGATTCAGTTATTTGCGCTGTTTTAGGGTTAAGTATACATAATTTAAATGTTCCGATTGGTGTGATTTACCGCAGTGTGGTAGTTAGCATGTACCACGGATTGTAATAGTGCATTTCGACCAATTTTGTTTTTTTTTGTATTACGGATTGATAGTTTGTAGTTTTTGGGATGTTATAACGTACATTTGCTTTGTGACTGTTAGAATGTTGTGGTGTTTTAATCGTTTTGTAATTTTAGTTTGTATAGATTGACCATGAGTTACGCTTAGGATTTATTAGGTCGTGGTGTGAGTTTATAGCATGAATTTATCTATGCTTATTACCTTGTGTGGTGTGCATTGTGTAGTTGCCGTGATTTTAGCGGAATATAGGTATGGTGCATAGATTAATAGGTTTTGTGTTTTGCGCTGAGTGGTTGTGCATTAGGGTGACAATTTTGTATATGTGTGAATGTGGTGGAGTGGTTGATTGTTAAATTCTTAAGTGTTGACATAATTGTAAGGTTAAATGTACTATGGGTTTCTCTTTTGAGTTACTGTTGTATTATGTAAAATTTAATGTAACTTGTAATAGTTTTGTTCACCCCTTTACTTTTGCTTGTTATTACACGTTATAGATGCGTTGTGGTATTTGATATTGACTTTAACTATAGTTCATGTTTAAGTGTTAATTACGTTTATAGATGAAGTTTATATCAACGTTATATCTTTGCGATACTTTTAACACTTACACAAGTATGATTATTGTCCTGTGTAGCTTATACTTTTATGGGCGTATTTTAACGTGTTTGTGTTGTTGCTTGGATTGCTGTGTTAATGCCTTACCTTTATGTTTTTGTAATGTTAGTTCTAGTGGGCTTGACGATTTTGCTTCGTGTATAGATGTAATGGTCATGTTTAGGTTATATGTTGTTACAATAGGCTTTAGTGTTGCGCGTTTTGTGTTCTGCACGGTGAGTTTTTGGGAGCCACAAGTGTATTATTAATTTGGGTGGTGTAGTTTTGGTTGACGGTGGTTTGGTCAATTTGCCATTTACACTGTTGTTAGCGCTTAATTCTCGCTTCTTGATTACGATACACCAGTGTGTGTGGGTGTGAGTTGTTGGTGGTTGTGGAATTTGTAATTTCACGGGCAGTTCTTTCGGTGCGAGAGTATTTACTTTATGGTACTGACTTTGCACTTTGTATTTCATGTGGGTTGATAACGTTCTGTTGCGACTTCGTTGTGTATGTAGTGTTAGAGTTACTTGCAGGCTGTGATGTCTGATTTCCTTGAGGTACAAGGGTTTGATTTGTAGGCCTATATTTACAGTGTTGATTTGTTGGTGCGGCCGTTGCCGTAGAATGTTGGATAATTTAGATTTTGGTGGATTAGGGATAATGCAGGGTTGTTGTGTAGCGGGTTTGGATAGTGTTGTACATTGTAAAGTTATTAGTCGTAGTTTGGTTGTCACTGATTTGCATATTTGTGCTGCTGGTTTTATAGTTGTTAATTTGCTTTCAGTGGTAGCTCAGATTTGGTCATGACGCTTAGTGGTGGGTTTTTGATTCTGATGCTGGTGATGTGTTTTATTATGGATTTAACACATGTTGTGGATGCACATTATGCGACACAGGTGTTACTTTGACTGGTTGGGTCGTATGTTGGCTTCGTTGTGTTGAGCTGGTAAGTGGCTGTACTTACAAGGAATTTCTTGTGGTTTGTGCATTATGTTTATCTGTGGTGATGCTGTGTTGGTTGTGATTGTTGTCTTTATGTTTATACTTCAATTACCGACGTGGTGTGGTTTGGGTCTTGTTTGTTGGTGCCTTTCGATTTGATTGCTTATCTGTTTACGCTTGCTGTGCGTGATGCTGCGGCTATTTTGAACTTGAAGAATATTGTTGCGTGTAATGATGCCTTTTGATTTGTATTGCTATATGGATCTTTCCATCGTGTTTATACTTATGTTTGTGGTAGGTTTGTTTTAGCTTATATTGCATGTTTGCGACTTAACGTTGTTCTGTGGTGCTTCCGTGGTTTGTGCGCATGTGGTTTGTGATTTCGGTGTTGGTAGCTTGCATAGGTACGTTTTCAATTATGTTGATTGATTGAATATTTTGTTACTTTTGTTGCTTCCGTGCTTATGTTTGCGGGTGCAACATGGCTATTGGTATTGCATGAGTTTAGATGTATTTTTGGTTGTTAAGTTGCTGGGAAATTGTGTTTGGTTTATGGATGTGTGCTTCTTAAAGGTTTGAGCTTCATTTAGGTGGGCACAGTGGGGAGGCGTTGATTTTTTGGTTGCATGCGCACCAAGTTCCTGTTTAGTTTAGTGATCTTCCATGGCGGGTAGATTGGAGCTTTGATTGGTTGGCTTTGCGTTTATAGGTTGTAATTTGATGTAGGTTTTTTTCACTACACTGCGGAAACGGGTGTGTTATGGTGTTTCCTTTTAGGTTGATGGCTAACTGCGTGATTTGTTTATGAATTTGGCATAAACATGGTGATCGTACTTAGTGTGGACTGGAGTTTTAATTACACTGGTTTGTTAACGATTGTTTATGAGTCGGTTGCGTTACTTGTGATTGTGCAAGCCAGTATGTTAACGTGTATGGTGTTGCGCATGTTGTTTAGTGAGGTGAGCAGTGGTTTATTACTTGTGTTTGGGTTTTCTTTTTCGTGCGGAATAGCAGTTGCTTTATTCTATGCCTGATTGTTTGTGCATGAGCGTTTCTGGTTGGTGCTGTTTACTATGGTGTCGCTGCGTCAAGTTGTTTATTTTCTTTGTGTAAATTGAATTGTAATTGAACATTTTGTGTTTAAGGGCTGGTTTGTTACACTGTCTTGAGCTTTATATTGATTTAGTTTTGCAGGGTGTTAGTTTTAGTTTGTTTGCATCATTTCCGGTGAGATTACCTTTGGGTTTTGCGTGTAGCAGATTGGTAGCCAGTTAAGCGGAGTTGTATATTATAGACTTGTTTACATGATTTTGGTTGGGGTGTAGGTTTTGAGGTGAGTCTTTCGGATGAAAGGTGCTTAGGGTGTGGTAGAACTGTGAGTGTTAGTTGGCTATTAAATAGACTTGGTCTATACAGAGGTTTGGTATGATTTTGTTGCCTTTGACGTGTGGAGTTTGCTGCGATATGCCTTTTTGACTTCTAGTTGGTGGTTGCTTGTGATGTTTTTTTGCGTATGTTGGGCGTGAGTTCAGGGTGCCTGTGTGATGGGTAGTGTGTTTGCTTGTTTTGAATTGGTGGACAAGATTATGACTTTGATTTAGGGTGGTAGTTTAGCCAGTATTTGGAGCTGTTTTGGGCTCTTGTGCAGTAAGTGTATAGAATGTTGTGTGGGCTTGCTGCTTGTGCTTTGTTGCTTTGGACAAATCTTGTTGTTGATTGTTGAAATAATAGCATTGTTGCCATGGTGTGGGGTGTGATATTTCTATTTTAGTATCCCTTACTTTTGTGTGGAGTTAACTGTATATGTGATGTGTATTTATTACTGGTAATGATGTTTTGCCTTACGCGTACGGGTGCATTTGGTATTGTTGATACTATATTTGACCATTGTGATGTTTGGTGGTTAATTGATGTTGGTTGGTTTTGCTTACTGTTGAAGGTGTTAGGGATAGGTAGCGTGTATGATACTGTAAGTTGATTTTGGTGGCTGTTTGTTTTGCTGCTCTGGATAGTAAATAGTTTGCTTACTGGCTACTGGTTTGTAGGTTTACGTGGTTTGGGAATTCTTGTGAGTTGGGATATGGTATTTATGATGATGTAGGTGTCCTTGTTGCGAGTTATATTGTATAAATTAGATAGTTTGTAATAGTGTTTTGTTATTCTTGGATATGATTTGCTATTACGAGTGTTATGGTATGATGTGTAGTGTAGTGTAAAATGTATTTATGAATCATTTATTGATCAATGGAATGGCGTTGTGTGTATAGGTTATTTGTTTGTGGGTTGCGTTGTTTGTTTTTTACTGGTGCTTAAGACCTTTGTGCGTGCTTGCGTTTGCTGACTTTGTAATTTATAAATTTTGAA
>VFSE01000122.1:0-33680 GCA_010157825.1 Vickermania ingenoplastis | reverse complement strand
AATCATCAGGATCCTGCACACACAAACGAGCAAAACAAACCCTCTAGGTGCGCCGCCCTAACAACAAACCCTAAAACAGGAAATTGGCAGTGCAGTAAAACAATTCAAGTGAAACACCCAACAACACAAATCAAACCAACTATCTGTACACTGCAGTAAACTACAAACTTAACCATGAGCACTATCAAATCCAACCACACATAATTCTTATAAACACCATCATAATAAACACCAACCCATGTAGTATAGCAAACAGACAATTACTATAAGCAACTACAATAAGCAACACACAAGTCATACACTATTCAAATACCGCAGTCAACGCACTTTCCGGAAACACAAATGTTCATGAAAACTACAAAACAACAATACAATCCAGCGACCGCACAACAATTTCACAAAGCAACGCACACAAACAAACCCGCCCACACAGCACATGCCCATGCACCATGTTCATGTCTAGATACCAACAAGTTCAACGTTCCAGTAGCCAGTATGCCCCGATAGTCAACCAACATACGCCATGCCGGTACAATACAACACCCACAAACACAAGTAATCGCAGCGTCAGCCTAGCCCAGTGTCAGTAATCACTACTTAAGTAAACAACAAAACCCAGCAAACAGAACGCAAACACAAATATTAACCACTCCTCGAATACACGAAATATGCATAGACACCCACTAAACCTCCGCGGTGCGTAAACGCCTATGAAGCAATTCACAAAGGATCCTCTTACAAGTAACAACACAAACAAACCTAAATTAATGGAGAATCGATATCAAGCGCAAAATCACAAATATCTTTATTTAAAATCCAGAGCCGTTTGTTAGCATCACAAATCATACCCTGTAGGTCGCAAAGGCTTAACCAATCATAGCAACCTATCAGGCACACACAGCAACTCATAATAAGTTTAAAGTGTAAATCTTAACACTCAGCATGTTAACAATGCAAATACAAACCATTAAGTACAATAAGTTTTAACCGTAAACAAATTAACACTAAATCAATGTAATAGCAAACGACGATTACCTGAACTATACAACTATTACACTTATCTATACACATTATACCAATAAATTCTCGATCGCACGAATCCTACAGCCCAAACTGCGATCATAGTCATAGCTGCATCACCCAAAAGGCAGTTCATGAAACACCACGCCCCTCTGGTTGAAAACCCAAACCAACTAACCAAACCACCATCCATAGCTTAATAACACTGCAGTTTACACAAACAACGTAAGAATCTCCATCGAATCTACAGGTAACACCCACAAACAACACATACAAACAAACCCAAACAAAGCACACCACCCACAAAATAAAACACCTAAACCTCAAAAGAATCGTACTAGTAGCACATAAGGCTTTTCAATACCACAACAAATCCATGGCAACCAAGCCAACAATAACGAAATGTACCACAGCACACAAAAACCTTGAATCAAAATCAATTGAGAACCACAACGCACAAGTCGTAACAACCTATACCACATAAACAATAGAACCGAAACTTTACATGCAATTAACTTATAAACACTCCACCTTACATCAATAACAATAAACACAAATACACAAATCGATGCCAAATGTAATACCAAAAAACCAAAGAAACTGACAAATGCTATTACAAGTTAAATTATCATGATAAAATATATAGTAAAAACAAGTTAAGCAGCAACATCCACAATCTACTCGACATGTATTCTTTCATAATAAGTATGCAGTAACACCAAATAGCATAACACAAACATCGAAACAAACCTCAACACACAGGCACACAGAACGTCAAACGTAGCTACCTGATCAGAATGCACAACCACCAACCATAGAAACAGTGCGTGGAACAATACCTTCGCCACCCACCCCCACACCGCCGTCAACCTCGTAAACCCCAGCACAAATCTTGTAGCATAAGGCCTACCCACAGACACTGAAATTCAATATGTATGCGTGCGCCCTAAACCATTTAAATAACAACACCTACATTCTGCAATACCTGAGTAAACTAAAGTACAACTTATTAGAAAACCGTAAAGTATAGCAAACTCCATATATACAAAACCGAACAACAATCACAAAATAAACCATACTAACCTAATTCTCTTCAAACAAACTTATAGAAGCCCACACAACCCATCCAAGAAAACTATAGCAGATCATTGCTGAGTGCACTTGCGGATCAAATCCAGTTATAAAACAACATTTCACACAAGACTTTCAAAACCGCATCAAAACTTAAAGTATATAAGATCAATCTTAAGACAGCATAATGTATAAAACTAATACAACCTGTCTCACCAATTTCAAGCAAAATTTAAGCGTCAACAACCCAACTCATAAACACACACCTTAAAACGAACAAATCATCATCGTTACAAATCCACACAGTATATCGTATATCCATAACTTAACCGTACACAACGGAATAGACAGTCACCTCAATCCTACTTACACAAGCTACAGCACACTCACACAAAACGCGTTACACCCAAGTAATCCAAACACAATAAATTACCCACCAAGTAATTCAATCAGAAACCATAATACCTACTGTAATAGAAAGAATCGTCAATGCTAGTCTACAGGTAATTATGTAACCCAAAACACTAAAATATGAATGTAGTTGTTAAATACCCAATACGTATGCACGTAAAACCGACGTTCCCAGCAAGTAATCCGAAACGAGGCTCACAAAATCCAATGTTACCAGCGAAATAAATATCATAAAACCACGAAGCAATACCAAAAGCAGATAAAATATAGTACGCACATGAACTACTTTCAAATATCAAGTATAAGGCAAACTCAAACAACAGTCCATCAACTAACCAACTTATAAAGCAAATCAGTACCATCACTCCCACAATCCTCAAAATATGGCATACACAAACAGGAAAAATCACGTCCAAACAAAATTCAAAATTCTTAAACGTACAAACTACATCACGTCAGCAGGCAACCCGAACTCACAAACGTAAGTTACAGACCAAGCAATCACAAACTAACGTACAGCATCCTAAACACATAACTAAATTATTCCATTACTACGCACTAAAACCAACAATCTTACACCAACATTAGCAGGAATCATGCAATATATCATTAACATATCCAAGTCAACAGTTGAAAATCATTCACACGTAGCATAAGCAACAAAATCACAGTGCATCTGTAACATTTGATTACACACCGAAGCGCCTCAAACCCACCACGGAAATGAAAGCAAACCACCAGAAGCTCCAAAACCAGCACAACAAGTACATCACCACACAATCATTCACAACACAGCATCAACTCAACTCTACCACAATTACAACGTAATACGTAACTAATGAAATCATCAGGCACACGCTATAACTAACGCAGCAAGCTAACAACCCCAGCCCACACAAAGGCAAACCAAAAAGAGTGAACCAAACAGAGGCCATCAACAAGCTTCAAACAAACCACAAACTACCTCACAATGCCCATCATTACACGCAAACCCTGCAAGGTCACCATAAATAATCTTACCTCTCAAACAAAATAAAGTGCATCAAGTACTACAAAATAAACCACTAAGTTAACGCAGAACTCTCACGTCCTTAACAAACGTCCGCGTAAACAGGTCACAATCAGTATGCAGCAACCAAAGCATACTACATAAGTGCCCTGCCACCAGTCTATCAAAATACCATCACACAGGCGTACAATTACATTAAACCTGTACAGCAGTATCAAAACTACCAGCTTAACGCAATATCCTGGAATAGAAAACAGTAAAGTTGATAGTATATCCCACAAGTAAACAAACTCATATCTAAACAGTAGTAAAACCCACATGCACCATACCCACAACACAACAGCAATGTCAAACCCTCCAAACAAACAAAGCTTGCCTACTTTCCAATTAACAAACACACTCTAAACATAACGCCTTGTAACCACTCACAACTATGCAACCTACCATGGGGCCTAACGGCCGCCAACTAAAACTCCCAACAAACACGCAACAACATGGGCGCAACACGCCCATCGCCCACCCCACCACTTAACAAAAGACAAACCCTCAGACATTGCCCTCACAAGCCCAATGCCTAGAAGCAATAAACACAAAATACAATATCACCCCAAACGCATCGAATTAAATCCGACTAATGCAAGCCCACGACAAACAATTCCAATCTGAAAGCCCACCTCAAACCGTACACATATAATGAAGCACAATCATGTACTCAAGCAACTATAATCGCACCCACCTCTACTTACCACAAGTAATACAATCGAGTACCCGCATAGTGCAACCAACCTCAAACATTCAAGCAAACACCTGCAGCAACTACGTAAAGTGATGTTCTAACTATCAACAACACTATAAACACACTTGAACACATTTGTAAAACACAAAAAACAGTAACAACAAACCTAACCATCCGCAGCTGTTAACACAAGTACACAAGGTTACAATTCCAGAGTTAAATAAATGCACCACACCATTGCGCGGCCAAATGAAGTTCTGGTGCTCCAAAACAAAATTCGAAACAACCTAAAACATCACAAGCAACACGCAATTAGTAGCTAAATACCCACCACAAACAGAACCAATCATAAGCGCAAATGGTTTGCATGTAAACCTCAGGAAATAAACTATCACCACAGTAGCATCCCAAAAACGATAAACACTCAGACAAGCAATTTCAGTCAACGTCCCCGGAAAACCAAAACATAATCAATAAATGTAAGAATCTATCAAATCAAACCATAATCCAATAAGCAGCAAACTCATCTTAAGCTGCAAACAAGTCACCCCGCAACTATGCTACAGGGAAACTCCACAGGAGAATCATGCAATCCCACCTGCAACGCAACACCAACGTAGGCTACAACCCCACAAAATTAAACCTAACACGCGCACTTACCAAAGGAGTGTCTAAACACAGAACACCAGAAAGAAAAACACGAGTAGTATACACGTACCCACAACCACAAATCACCAACTCCGCTATAAACCACCAAGAGTAATCTCTAGATACATAAACATACGTACACATAAATCGTTTTAACACGTTGCACCTGCTTCGCAACTTATTGTGAATCTCACACCCTAAGTGCAACTACAAGCGTAACTACCTGCCCGAAAATCCAGATTGCTCAATAATGTCAAACTTAGGCCAAACAAAACTAACGCATTAAGGAACATGCAACATCAACACGTCCCATGCAATTCAACAATAAACTCTTGTCAACCTGCCATAACCGTATACACCCAACGACTACATATCCTTGCGAGGTGCACTACCTATTACAGAGTCTAAAGTAACAAATCAAATCCCGTGCTGCGCCAGCCCAATAGGCGCAAATGCAATAACCCTACAGTGTCCTAACAACGCAATTACATCTAAATAACTAAAACCAGCGCACTCGTAGCAGCGCTCTCAAAGAGCAATCATAACACAGCAGAACAAACCTGCAAGCAGCCCTAAACAAATGCACAAACAAAACTCAACAGACACAAACATCCCGTGTCACAAATTTAAGCATGCAACCACCTACACAAACCCAACCTCCCGCTAACAATCAAGCAGCTGTAGCAACAACAAATTTACAGCACAAATTAATTGCAATCGTGGCAGGATGGTCCAGCCCACAACCTAGCAGAAACTCTAATACAGCACCTACCCAGCCAACACATATTACCTAACAACTACAAACTCTGTCACAATACCAATTCATCACGCAAACACAAGTCAAACTCACGCAACTTAACACGTTCATACATCGGCGCTTAAACGCAAGCCCACATAGCGTCAGCACCACCAAAAACTACCCATGCCGAGCAATACCAACACAATCAACAAAACGCGCAGTCAGTTTTAAAAATCATGTTTCCAAAGAAATCCCCGTGTAACCTACGCGAAAGCCGAACTTACGCAAACTTTGTAAATTGACTACACAGCGAAACTTACACCCCAAACAAACTCAAGCATGCAACCTCTTGCAGCCACAAAAATCTTCTGGATCCCGTAAATCATCCACAGTGCCAGGTACAATGAAGCAAATGATCGTACCACACCAACCTATATGTAGCCTAAGCTAACAAACTGTAAAAACTTACAATCTACAAACAGCTACAAAACCCTACCAGAAGCAGTACCCAAAACTTCATGCACCAAAAGAAAACCATCAAGTCCAAACCCAAAGAACCTACCGATCCAGAACCCTCAACCAGCTACACCTATGTTAATACCCAAGGTTAAAATCACTTAATTACCACCCAAGTTACAAGGCACAACTTGTGCTCATAACGCCAACCCCAGCAGTAACACAACAATAACGCACCACCCCTAGGCAACTACCATAAACCTATAGTACCCACATTCATACCCACTCATCACCCGTCAACGCACCATAAACATCAGCACATCAAATTTAATCGCCAAACCCTAAACCTCCCTAAATAAAAAGCACCCAAGCACACAGCAACAAAACAAACCCTAAAGCAACATCCCCAACAATTTAACCTATAAACCCGAAATACGTAAAGGCACACCACGACCCCCAAACACTCGTAAACAGGCTATCCACACTGCAAACCAGGCAACCCAAAATTGGCTCCTACACGGCCTGCAAACGATACAACGAATTATTAATACAAGCCCGAATATCAGTCTCGTGCAACCCACCCGTAGGCATGCCTCCAGACCAGCCTACCTCCTACGCGGAACGTACAACACCTAAAGCAATAACGTCTGCAATCCACCCCCAAAATAACGTCACCAACTCAACACCATGCACCTGTACAAACACTACGACTTATATTATATCAACCCTCCACCCCGCAGGTTTAGCAAGGCACTAGCAAAATGCCACCAAGCACCCCAACGTTATTGGCCCAGAGAAACCTACCAGTAACGCAAATTCCAGAAGCCACCACGAATACACAGCAACCCAGCGACCCTCATCTTGCAGCCACAAGCCCACGCAGCATTACCAGAAACCACAAGCAAGCTCACAAAACTACCTAAATAAATGCATTGTCACTCTTCAAGCCCAAAGTCAGCCCACAATCGACAAAATCCAACCACGTACAGCACTACCTCTGGCGTGCAATCACCCATCTACCACGGAACCCTACTGCACCAGCAAAATACCCACCACACTACCCGCAACATAGCTCTAGAGAAATCTACCCTAAACGCCAAAACTGTGAGTCAACATCCCCCAGAGCAGAAACCACCTCCAAGCACCCCAAAATCGCGTAGGTACTAAAACCCCAAGCATACTACAAACTGCAAAACAAAACCCGCCGACGGCATTTGCATGACACCAAACCAAACTGCACAGCATCAGTGTATCCCACTCATAAACACTAAATCTACCATATATTATATCAACCCTCCAGCACGCAGGTTTAGCGAGGCACTAGCAAAATACCACTCTAAACACCACAGTAGCACCGTTCCCATGAAGCCTACCCAACAGCGCAACTGCAGTTACCTCCATGAATACACAACAATCTAGCAACCACCAGATGCCAGGCACAAACCTACACAGGCACATCAGAAAACACAAATAGGAGTCAAAATAGCCTTAACAAAGGCACTTGTACCTCCAAAACCCAAACCACCTACAACCCGCCAAAATCCAACCACATACAACATTAACTTTATCCCATAAACCACCCACCTATCACGGAACCCACCACACCGACAAAATACCCACTACACTACTCGCAACACATCTCTATAGAAGCTACCCTAAATGTTAAAACACCAGTACAACGGCTCCCAGAGCAGAACCACTACTTACACATCCAAAATCGCGCACGCGCTAAAGCTCCCAAGCATGCCGCAAACTACAAACCAAACCAAGCCAAAAGTATGTACACGTCACTAAAACCAAACCGATCCATCCCGACATCCCCACCCGTAAACACTAAGTCTACCTTATATTATATCAACCCTCCAGCACACAGGTTTAGCGAGGCATTAAACAAATCACCACCCTAGCTACCCCAGGGCTACCGCTACAGAGAATCCTACCCACACCACACAAAGTATAGTACCACCATGGGCCCACAACAGCCTAGCGATCACCAGTCCGCAGGCACAACTCGTACAGAAATAGCAGAAAACCCAAGTAGACCCACAAAACAACCTAAGTAAGCACAATTACAATCCCAAAATAAAGTTCCAACTACACCCCGACAAAATCCAACCATACAACACTAACTTGAGCTTAAAGTCCATCAAACCCAGCGCGCAAGCCCTACTCCAGAGGTAAAATACCACACCCACAACTCAAATCCCAGCTCTATAGGAAGCCCTCCTCAATGTCACATCACAGACAAACCCAAGGTAGAAGCCCACCTGCACACCCACAAAATCATGCGAGCACTAAACCCCAAGCACCGCAAACTGCAAACCAAACCCAGATGAAGACATCTACACGTTACTGAAACCAAACCGACCTGCGCTCAGCATGCATCACCATAAACACCAAATATACCTATATTATATCAACCCTCCAGATCACAAATTCATCAAGGCATGCACAGCAATACCGTTGATCTGCCACAGCATAACACCAAAATCCAAAAACCACGCGCACCAGCAACACCTGAAACTAGCAGTACTGCAAAGCCCAGACATCTAGACCAAATCTACACCAACGGAAATTTCGGTCGCAAACACAAGCACACACGCGCCCACAACCACCAAAACTAACGCTCCGGCACTGCAAGCTCACGATCCACCCAACCCAGCACAGTGAACCGATCAAATCCAAGCCAAGTTGTCGCATGCAAGACTAGGCACAACCGTTATTGTAGTGAACCAATAACCCGCAAAAACTACCAGAGTAACCCACAATCACAAGTAATACAAAAGAACCAATACGGTCAGACAACCTCACCTCGGCATAAAAGCTATCAAACGTACTACAACCAGAAACCTAGCTAGCAGCAACCACTATGTTCAGCAGTACGTGCTAGTAACTCTCCCCCATGACAAGAGCAATAAAGTTACACATATCACACCAGCAAACCCCAATCGCAAAAGTCCAAACACTCCATAACGCAAGTTCAAAATCCCACTATGCACAACCGTTAAACGAAGCTAACAACCCTACAAGTCACATGCCACCACGTAAAACAGTGATTACATCACAGCCATGCCGAAACCCGGAAGTATTAAGAACCACCCATAGTACGAAACAAAATTCGGCCATTATAAATAAAAGGCATGTTAGGCTTGTAAATACAGCAACAAGCAATAACTACCAGTAATACAACCAAACGGTTCCAACGCAAACCCCTGACACAACCGCACAACCCATGCAAGCATCACAAACTAATAAACAGTAATCTGCAAGCAACACGAATCCAAGAAGTAAACCTATCCGGAAAGGCCACTACACAACGCTACAAATCAAAAGCAAGCAAACTAGCAATTCACCACATGGCACCCAGAACACACCGAACCGGAAATAACAGCCCTGTTCACAACTCTGTAATGGGAAACAATGTACATTTGCGCACAATAATGCCAAAAAGGCAAGCACCCCACTCACAACACAAAACCAAAATACCAATCAGCATGTTCTAAACACAAGCCAAAACACGGAAGCAACTAAAACCCATAAACATGCTTCGAACATCTAAGCAGTCAACTTTAAACCAAAACACCCCACGTTTCACAATATGCCAAACACATCTCGCAATCAAATGCATCCCAAAGAGGCTCCAACGAGTAAAAGTGTAACCATATTACAAACTTAATAATTAAATAAAACTGTAAGTCATGCACCAACCTATAAACCCACAACAACCCTGAAAAAAGCGAATCTGTCAATGTAACATCATAAATTAGGCATGTCTCGCAAGGCAAATGCCAAACTATAAAAGTATGCAGCCAAGCAAGCAGCGCAATATAGCAAATCATGTCCTCGCAAAGTTCTAAGTAGCAACGTGCCCGTAACACCAGTTAGTAAGTATCATCACACAACGAACTAAATAATCAGCAATCTAGTAACGGCCCAACAAATTCTTAAACCAGTCGGTAAAACATTGCGATAGAAGTTCCACCAGCTAGCAACAATTAGCCAGCAGTATGCGATCATAAACGGAAAGCCTCAACTAAGTCAAACCAACCTACAGGTAATACCTACTGCAATCCGCAAACACACACAACAACTAAACCAATCAAAACACCAGGCCCAACAATCAAAACCACCAGTCCAAACCATAAAATACCCAACGAAACCAACGCAAACAAGTTGTAGTAACTTTGCTATATGAGCTACAAATCATTTAATTAACCCCTGCGAAAAGCACACCTCCAAGCCAAAATCAACTAAGTACCTATGCAACATAAAAGTGGCACATCAAAACAGCAAACCAACACAAGTATATATCCGATACAGAAACGAATCAATGTAATCGCTGCAAAATACGCAATGTCGTACAAACACAACAAACACCAGCATTAAACACAAACAGAACCGTAAACAAAAGAAATAACACACAAACAATATACAGTTTAAACTCACAAATCCACCAAACCCTCAAACAGCTACCTACTAAAACCTCGCAAACACAAAAGCGCATCTCCGTAACCTAAGCAGCACCATCAACAAAATTAACACAAACTGCGTGTAGCGCTAAACCATACGTGCAACAACTAAGTAGTCGTCCAGACCCATCCATGCCGTCAACCCCACCCCACTAATAGTCAACACACAATTAATCCTGTTCCAAATCCCTCGCACTAAAACTCACATTGCACCCTAGCAATGCATAATATCACAGCTACACGGTTCATACAGTCTCAAAAAGAAAGCAAACACACCACAAGTTTATTCACTAGTAAAACACCAACTACAAGAATCAACAACAATGTCGTCCCAACTTGCCAACCATGCCCAAACATCGGCTACAAATTACAACCAGCTAACCAAAATCAATAACGATTTAAACAAATAACTATGGAAGCATCTAAATAAGCACCTAACGTAAAGCCACTGAAACGGCCAGTCACCACAATCTACTGTAAGCAACAAACAAATCACGCCTAACCAGAACAGCAAGTCAACCATATACTGTCTACAGCCCAAGAATCGGCCAACTAAATACAAATCACTTGGGTAACAAATACCCTCGTGCAGGCAACATCACTAGTAATAACATGCAAACATAGTCGTAAACAAAAGCCCACAGGGTGGTTAAACAAAACACAAACCATCTGGTGACCAAATCTTAAACAATCATCTTGTAATCAATAAGGGTACTAGAACAACGTGCAAATCAATGAAGCTCCATTAACCAGAAATTATAAGCAACAGCGATAATCACACAAATTTAAACCACCAAACTCAACCGTAAACGCAATGTCCGCACACGTTAATCCAAATAACTACAATCACTAAGTTCTAAGCACAACTTATAAATCCTTGACAAGTATCAAACTCAGCTACATCAGCAACAATAACAAGTAATCACCCCACAAAATCGCAACCTCTGCAAGAACCATTAAGCACTGGCTGCATCGTAATCATGAAACACAATCACGACACACAAAGGCATAAGTTACTAGCAACATAAAAATCTCCAAAACAATACGGCAATAGATTCACTCGCCAAGCATAAACAAGCAGTACAACCAACCAGCACGTAATCAAGCAAACGTGGCACTCAACAACTATCGTTAAAGTAGTTAATTCACATCAGCAATAAATCTGCATTACTACAACAATTACATCAACTCTTGAGGCATCCGTCGAATAAATAAGCGTAGTATAACACAACAACAACGAAACAATTAGCAGCACACGGTACTAATGCCAACATAACGACAATACCAACTGCGCCGTAAACAAAGCATTAACTAATGATTTAAAGTCATATAAGTAAATACAGCTCAGCGGGATCCTAACAAACTTCAATTGCATTCCCCGTAGCAGGCAAACAGTCCAACCGTCGGCAATCTACCAAATTTAGTACATCGAGTACATATGACATATAATAAAAGTAAAACCAACACTTCCAAACCACAAACAACTACTGAACCTATCAACAATCTAACCTAACTTCCATATTCAACACAACTAATAACGTAAATATAATCAAAACACAATTAGCAAACACCAGTATAACAAGCTAAAACGCACAATGTTCATCACAAGTCCACACCAACAACAACAAAGCAGATATAATGCACGTACAAACCCTCAGAAATACATCACACGATAACTTTCACTATAAGTAATCAACCCTCAACGAGCAGGTTACTGACAATATACAGCAAAGATTCACGATGTGAACACCATAAACGACTACAACGCATCACGCAACAAAACCCGTCGAAACAGCGCAGCTCAAATTTCACCGATGCCACTCGCAGTTAGCGTCCACCACGTACTGAATCACACAAAACAATTTATAAATGCAGTTAAAAGTACGATCCTACCTCCAACAAAAACAACTATTGTAGGTCACTACAACACAGATGACTCACCACTTCGAGTGCTCCACACCATCTAGCATCCCAAAACAACAATCTCGCAAACCACAATACAATGTACCCACCCCACCGCATAACCAGCAAACTCCCAAGCACAAGCAATCACATGCCTGCAACCCATAGTCAAGCATGAACTACACAAGAAGCACAACAAATGCAAAGAAATCCGCACAAAACAAAGAGAATCACAGTCAAAACCAACATCCCAGCAGGCGCATCAAAACACTAAACGATAAACAAAGCTAACCGACACCGGAAATTACATTACTCATCTATCGGCAGCCACACATTGCAACAATCAATTAAAATACGTAAAAGCACTTACCCAGTGTTTGCATGTCTATTAAAACAGCGCCGTGTACAGTCTCCTATAGGACACACAAACTATAAGAACCTCTAATTTACAACCCGCAAATCGGCAAACCCTAATCCTTATTAAACATAGTGTAATTATCCAAACAATATAACATTTCTAAAGAACATTAAATCCCGCACAACAAACTCATAAGGTATAATTCTACACAAATATAAACATGTATAAACTAAACACTAACTAAATCGGTAATAACAAAAAATCCAAAGAACCAGAAACAAGCTATTACAATCTACATTTATATAGTATAAGTTTCAGTGTATACACATGAACATCTAAAATACAGCAAACGCTCCGTAAGCACATAATCCTAACAACACATACACCGCATCCAAACAATCGCAACACCGCACTATAAACAGTACACCACCTCACAAAACAAGCAACCCACCAAGCAACAGCAAACACACTCCACAAGCCTCCACAGTAAAGCAAACCCACACAAGCAGCAAACTACACGTCCAGTAGGTCACCTAATAGTGATCAAATCCTCAATAACCGTCCAATTACAGCCACAAAATGACATCCAACGCAAACAACACACCAAACACCACAACACAAAGTTGCACATACGTAAAACATCACACAGCTAACACCCAATGTTAAAAATCCTAAATGCAAAGGCAACAACTAACACACCAACTCACACGTGGTAAAACATTATCAACATCAACTACAGTAACCTGCATACAAACCACAAGCCTACCCGAAGTAAAGCATCAGGTATACTAATTTAATGAATGTAAAACCCAAAACCAAACTACCATCATAAAACTCACACCAGTCATCACCATAAAGAAACCAAATCAAGCAAAGGCACAGGTGCACACAACTGAGGAGCGTCACCGGCTGCCAACCATAATTGTGAATCCTACGCGCAAACCAAGCTCATCACACAAACTAAAGCTAACCAAAATCTAAAAATAAACTCAAACAGAATTAAAGTACTTGTATACAACCACCCAACCATTGTCGCATATGGTCTATAGTATAAACTCTAAGTGTTAACATGCAAAACATACTACTTAATGTGTACCAATAACCATAAATCCAATAATACCATGAAACCATTGCAACTCAAAATACATAAATATTACTATAACATCAAAGTAAACCAGACACAATTATAGTCATCATAAATCAAATATACACAAACCATCATGTAATAACGGCAAAAAACTAGAACAACTGAAAAAACTATTACAATCACTTACAAATAATAAAACAATAAACGTACAAACTTACTCAACCTATAAACCTCACAAACGCACACCACATGCCTCAACAACACGTAAAGAGTATCACTGCCCGCCAACACATAACGAAAACAAAGCATGTAAGGCAAGTATCAGATTAAATACTATACAATTATGCATAATAAAAGAAAACATAATGCATATACAAAGCCAGCACAAAGAACTCACTAACACAATGTCCGCCCAAATTCATACAACACCAAAATATTCAATACCTAAACATAAAATAATCATGTATTAAAATAACAGTACACCTATAATACAAGAAATCAAACCACACAATCCTACCTAAAACACTGTGTGTGTCTGTAATCCATATCACTGTTAACTGTAAATAAGGAATCAACACTATCTATGCAACATTCCACATTCCAAACAGTAGCAGTTCATCTAAAACAAAAACTATTTTAACACTACTTAGCATCAGCAAACTCAAATGTCACTGTAAGTTCAAACAAACCAATTAAACCATAACATTCACCAAACCATAAAACATACACACCCGTTTCCCTTGCCTTTAACATCAATTTGCATACCTGTGTTTCATCAACGCATCAAACTTATACCATACAAAACAACATATCACGCCTCATATCAACAAGAACACACATCCAAGTCCCCTAAAGGCACCTCGTAACCACTAAACATCAGCAAGTAACTCAGCAAGTTCGTAAGCCCACACCACATAAAACACAATCAGTCAAATCATCAAGCAAAGCACAATAACCAGCAACAAACACCTACACAGTAACCATGTTAATATGGCCAAATCCACTCTAAGTATGCGTTAAAACTGCAGCATCCCACGCAGCAATTCAATGTCAAACAAAGTGCCGATAAGCCTAATATAGGGCATCAACACATACAATATGACAACCTTGTACACTTAACTCACAAATCAGTAAAGCACTCAACAACTCATCACACTCAAATCCACTCAAACACATATCATACACAATCACAAAATACATACACTACTTCCAAATCATCATCAGCCAAACGAAAGCAAACTACCTACAAATAAGCAACGTACGCAACAAATACACCGAATCCGACAACCAAAACCAATATATAAACAACTCTCAAAAGAACGTAAAACACATATAAACCTCCACTAATTTACAAGTATAAAGCACGCCATCCATAAATATCAATACATAACTAATGAATCACCTACGAATCCAAGCAGCAACCCAATGCAGCAATTACAACTCCCACCACACTCATCACGAAGATCATAGAAAGTCCACACCATATAGCACCCTAAATATAACAATAAACAAATCAACCACCCATACAATCAAAAGCACACTCAAGTAAACCATACACAATCGCTGTACACAAATCCTCAACAGTTGCAGCCACACAATTAATATACACAATACTGTAAAGCAGTCTGCAAATAATACATACAAATTGTCACACCTGAAACGCAACCAACTCTATTTTCTCTAAATATAACACAAATACGCCGACCAACAAAACCGTTCAATATGCGATACAAAACAGCGGTTCCTATGCAACGCTTTAGCTTACAAAATAAAGTTTATCGAACTAACGTTACCACAAAATAACAACTATTTTCAATAAATCGTAAAGTAATCCATTTAAACATCTATATCACACTAAATCATAAACAGCAAACAACAGGCACCTGGAATCAATCACTACCAAAAATGTAAACCTAACACACCCCTGTCCCACTCATGCGTCTGCAGCATAATATCGCACTCATCACAAAGAAAGCAAGCCTATTAAAGCTTCTATAAATGTATCGTAGTAAAGCAACACATACGAAATACGAAATGCGTATCCACTTAAGCCCAAAGTAAGTTCACATCAATGCTCCAACATACCGGCAGCACACCAACAGTAAATCCACACAGCCAAACGCAATCGTAACCTGTATCAAAGTAACCAACTACTAATCGGTAACCAATTTAAAATGCATTTAGCGCACATATGCTCATAAGTTTATCCCGAAGCGTTACCTCGAAACCTACGTCGACAAAGTCACATAAAACCCCACAATTAACTCAAGTCACCAAAGTTTACAAACTAATACAAGACAAACACTCAACACACGTAAATCATAAGTCCACCAACATCGCACAAGTGTACTCTACTAAACATCCTACACGCAACGCAAATTATGGTATACCAACAGCATCACAAGTACCAATAAATCACAATACCGAGTTAGTATCAGGCATCAAATCACCATTCACGTCAACATTCACAAACACTACCCCACCAAAATCGTTAATACCGCTAGAGTATCGACCACATATCAGCAACTTCAACCCCCCTGCAAGCCTATAAACACCCCAACATGCAAACTTCACACCCAAAACAAGCATCCAACAGCCACAGAAATCCATGCCTCCCAGCATTAAAATGCAATTACCCCTACAATAAACCCGAAACAAACAAACATCAACAGTAATTAATAGATCAACTCCCAACATCAGTAACGCACAACGAATGTGTGAATATACAAACACATTAACTGCACTAAAACATAAAACCACAATGTTCACTCTAGTAACCAGTACAGTAACAGTATGCACCCCACATGTCTACTAAAAGACAACCACAACCACTCACAGTGTACGCCTACCCTACTAAAAGAAACTCCAAATACGGAGGTACCTCAAATCCAAATACCAATCATACCATGTGAAAGTTACCAAATCAAAGTCTCATAACCAGCTTTGCCAACATGCCAACAAACACCTAAATTTGAAATACCTGCCGTAACTAACAACACACCTACCACCAAAATCCAGGTAAAATAGTTACCTTTAAACTCACCAAACCTCCTATACTCATGCTAACCACACCAAACACACCAGAGCAATAAACCCAAATCTACAAGCATTCCACGTAATACAAACCCTGCATTGTAATATATACATGCACCAGTAACAACCATGTTCACAGTAAAAATTACCACTACAAAAGCACCCCAGGTGTTAATACAGGCTAGCAATCCAGCAAATTAAGCTGCAGCATTTATAACAGTTTAATATTAAATTGCATGCACGGGTAACAGATCCCACCACCTCGCCGACTCAAAACGTAAGCAAACCTAGTGATCATAACGTCTTTATCAATGTAATATACAAATCAACTCCACTACCCACAATTAGAAGATCAACTAAACATTCAACCAGGTACCAAATACCGCGAACCTCCAAGCAAAAACCCGCCAAGAATCACCCACAACATCATTTATGCAAACCACCCAAATTAAACTTTCAGTATCAAGTTTATGAATCACAAACCATACACCTACTACAGCGCACTCGTACCAGGCAACGTTAACCCACAAACCACACAAGCTACCCGTCACACCCAAACATCACACACAAACACTTACAAAGTCACCCCATGTAAAGTACCGTGCCCACGCGTGTCCACAGCATAATAGTAAATAACAACAACCTATGAACACACTATATCCACACGTTAACACAACATTACAAAATTTAATCACTCCAAGCAATCATCCTAAACAATACACAACATACCAACGCATTTAAAGTCCACTACAACAAAGCTAAAACATACACACTCCAATCGAACACAATAAATTTACAGACACTAAAATCTAAATCCCAAAACGTAACTCAACAAGCCAAGTCACATAAACAGTGTTTAGGCCGCAACAATCACCCACCACATATACGGCATAAATAATGCACCAAAGCATGCAATACAAATTCACATATCACAAATAAGCATACAGGCCACCACCAACCAAAGCAACCCCAACAAAACCCATGCAACTCCAAAGCAACCCGCAGTACACAAACCCCTGTGGTAGAGATAATAACTCCTGCCAACCTACACAAGAAAATCTAAACCCACGGTTTACAACACCCATAACACCCGATCAGAGGTAACCACCCATCAACCCCAAATCACCCGGAGGTACATATGTGCTCCCGCCCTAACAGGTACCCCACAATCCAACCAAGTAGCACAGTACCCAGCATCCAGCGCAAACCACAATCAAACACAATAAGCCCAAAACGTCGAAACCTCCAAAGCATACCCAACAGCAAAATTAAAGTTCCCAAATCCGACTATACAAGCACATGTTTAATAACCAACATACAAGGTACTGGACACCACGCAAATCCAGACCCATGTCACACTAGTCACACTAATACATCCACAGAACGGTATCGCAAATACTCGCAAATACAAGCCTATCAAACATGTAACACGCATAAGACCCTCAGCAAAATCAAATCTTCCCCAAAACTCTAACACCTATATTATATCAACCCTCCAAGTCACAAGTCTACCAAGGCAGACTCAAAATAACAAAACCATCCAACCAGGAATCCCAACGCAAAGAAGTAGGGAACGAACAAAACAAAGCTCCAGGCGCTAGATGTCCCCGGCAAAATAGTGGCCAGCATCCACCATAACCTGTCAACACCCAAAATCCAAGCAACCCACCTATCACAAATCCGAAATAAAGGCACTTACAGGCCCAAAACTCAAAGCCAACCTGCCGCCAAGTAAACCAGTGACTGCATACAACACCAAATCCACCCGTATCACGTCAACCATTACACGATAATTCCCCAAGTCGCTAGGGAACACCAAGCCAACGCAATCAGGAGAAACAACCCCAAAAACTACAAAATACCCAAAACCTAGCAACCAAGATCTCAAACACAATAGGAACACACCTGCACAAATGGCAAACCCCACAGAATATCAACATTACCTAGCAGATTATACGTACTAACCTTCTAACCACATAAACCTTGACAAACACACCTTTCATACAAATACTAAATCTCCGCTATATTATATCAACCCTCCAGCGAGCGCGACGCTCAAGGCATGAGAAATAACACCCTCGCAAGTGGGCAACTCTGAACATACCACCAAAAATACCGCAAAATTCTGGTATACTACAACACCCCAAAATAGGCAAGCACCCGCACAACCAACAAAATCCCGTGAAAACAACAAAATTACCCTGGGTAACCACATGCAACGCCCAACCTGCATAAAGGCAACTACACGCTCAAACCCAAAATTCTCCTGCCCTTGTCAAACCCCACACCACGCAAAACACCAAAACTACTGTGCGGCACGCCTTCTCCAGAGAATAAGCTACCTAAAGCCCAGAGAAGCATCCGCAACATCGAAAATCAACTCCTGAGAACTACCAAATGTTGCCAAAATCGTAGCCAATGCACAAATTCAAGTACAAGGTCACACCCACAAAAGCCAAAACCCCGCAAAACACCAAAAGTTAGCCAAGTAAGCTACAAGTCGCAAGCAAACCTACAAAAAGATACCTACCCGGTGTTAAACCCAAAGTCCTTCACACCGCAAACCAACACCCACGGAAAAGCCAAATCTGCTGTATATTATATCAACCCTCCAGCATTCAAAATTTCCAAGGCACTTGACAAGCAGAATCACACTACCGCCAACATCAAACCAAAGTTCTCAAAACACACCACGAGCACAAGCTACCCAGGAAACAGAGTGCAAACTACAAATCCAAAACCAGTCAGCCAACCACTCCACGTAGGTAAAGCAAGTACACACTAAGCACGAACCTAACACTACACAAAGCACAATAAAAACATGCGAACCACCTAAATTTAAGCACAGTACAACAAACACTGAAGCAATCATCCGAAAGACCCAAACATAAGAAGCCCAAAACACACGCAGAATCACCCCCAGTCACAAATGCATGCCAACCAAATAGTAAACCCGGAAACAGGGCAGCACCCGAAAGCCCCGCGCACAATGCACCACTCGCAAGCTAAACATAAACTAAAATAGCGGTTGCACAATATCCCATGGCAATAAACTACAGTCCACACACCATGCAAACACTAACATAACAGTATACAGACATCAAAAGCAGCAAGTCAAAACAATGCGTAAACCAAAAATAACACAGTGTAATCTGTCCAAACGCAACCCAACCAAAAACAAACAAGCAACCTGCATGGCTACAAACCACTCAAGAAGCAAATATACCCAAAAACACCTGAAACCCAAACTAGGAACATCATAACGTCAGCAAACTGCACACGGCCAACCGCCACACAACCAAGCAATCTCACAGCATACACACTAACAACACCTGCAAATCATCCATCTATAAACATTCCATAATCTGGTTTATAATTATAAACGCTAATAAAGTGCACAACTGCACCACATCACAAACCTCACACAAAACTGCACACCTACCAGGCACCTAATTGTCTGGGAAAGACACCAGACAAACCTGACAACTTTGCAAGTCCATTAAAACACAAACTACGCAAATCATAACTATCGCAACGCTCAAACCACTGGCCCACAAAAGTAATCTTTAGGAATCGCACTGTTTAATGGAAGTGTCTAAACACGCAAACCCATCAGAACACAAAATCTACAAAGATCCAAATACCTTAAACTAACAAGTTAAGTGTAGCTCCAAAATCCACAACATCCGCCACACGAAACACTAATCTAGAAAGAAGCCTGCAGAATCCACAATCAAAAGTGCCCATAAATAATCAAAGTACACCTATAGTAAAATGTAATCGTCACTTAAAGCACACAAAACTAAACAAATCAATTCCCATATAAAGGAACAGGGTCACACCGAAAGCATAGGCCAAAAATCCAAAACAAGTTGTACGCATTCAATAGATCTATCATCACCAAAAGAAAGCCACAAGTCAAGTATACGAATGACAAACCAGTCGTACAGAGACCTAACAACACTGTATCACATACCACAACCAAACGAGCAAACTCCAGTAAGCAAACCTAGAAGCCATCCAAGCCGTTAAAACGGGCAACAGTGAAGTACTGAAACCCAAGTCTACCTAAACCCTACCTTTACAATCCAACAGCCCACCAAAATAATAAATACCCGTTCATATACCCGCAGCGGAAAGCAAAGCTCATAACAATACACATGCAACCCCAGTAGGCAAAACAACCAATCAACACCACCATGAGCGCATCAACGATTAATCACATCAAACACACAACACCACGCTCACCGAAGAATCGTACAGCATTTGACGCCGAAGCGTAATGTAAATAAAAGTACACGCACCACAGTTTCGTTACAACCAAAAACACAAACTCAAATACGTAACCCAAACTTAAAATAAGCCATGCACAATCCCCAACACGAGCAGCATCTTGCAAAGACATAAAAGCATAACATAGCGCAGTGAATCCTAAAACACAAGTAAGCATTAAGGTCTAGCAAACACATAGTCCAAAAACCAAGTAAAAGCTCCACAATCTCCTAGAATTTATTAACTAGTAAAGGCGTCAACCAAATTCATCACTAAAACCAACATATAACACCATAACAAACTAAGTTGCACCTCAAGCTACCACAAACCATAAATCACATGCCCAAACGCTAAAAACGCAAGTACAAAATGTGCCATTCAACACAATTAATCACAGGCAATCATCAGGATCCTGCACACACAAACGAGCAAAAACAAACCCTCTAGGTGCGCCGCCCTAACAACAAACCCTAAAACAGGAAATTGGCAGTGCAGTAAAACAATTCAAGTGAAACACCCAACAACACAAATCAAACCAACTATCTGTACACTGCAGTAAACTACAAACTTAACCATGAGCACTATCAAATCCAACCACACATAATTCTTATAAACACCATCATAATAAACACCAACCCATGTAGTATAGCAAACAGACAATTACTATAAGCAACTACAATAAGCAACACACAAGTCATACACTATTCAAATACCGCAGTCAACGCACTTTCCGGAAACACAAATGTTCATGAAAACTACAAAACAACAATACAATCCAGCGACCGCACAACAATTTCACAAAGCAACGCACACAAACAAACCCGCCCACACAGCACATGCCCATGCACCATGTTCATGTCTAGATACCAACAAGTTCAACGTTCCAGTAGCCAGTATGCCCCGATAGTCAACCAACATACGCCATGCCGGTACAATACAACACCCACAAACACAAGTAATCGCAGCGTCAGCCTAGCCCAGTGTCAGTAATCACTACTTAAGTAAACAACAAAACCCAGCAAACAGAACGCAAACACAAATATTAACCACTCCTCGAATACACGAAATATGCATAGACACCCACTAAACCTCCGCGGTGCGTAAACGCCTATGAAGCAATTCACAAAGGATCCTCTTACAAGTAACAACACAAACAAACCTAAATTAATGGAGAATCGATATCAAGCGCAAAATCACAAATATCTTTATTTAAAATCCAGAGCCGTTTGTTAGCATCACAAATCATACCCTGTAGGTCGCAAAGGCTTAACCAATCATAGCAACCTATCAGGCACACACAGCAACTCATAATAAGTTTAAAGTGTAAATCTTAACACTCAGCATGTTAACAATGCAAATACAAACCATTAAGTACAATAAGTTTTAACCGTAAACAAATTAACACTAAATCAATGTAATAGCAAACGACGATTACCTGAACTATACAACTATTACACTTATCTATACACATTATACCAATAAATTCTCGATCGCACGAATCCTACAGCCCAAACTGCGATCATAGTCATAGCTGCATCACCCAAAAGGCAGTTCATGAAACACCACGCCCCTCTGGTTGAAAACCCAAACCAACTAACCAAACCACCATCCATAGCTTAATAACACTGCAGTTTACACAAACAACGTAAGAATCTCCATCGAATCTACAGGTAACACCCACAAACAACACATACAAACAAACCCAAACAAAGCACACCACCCACAAAATAAAACACCTAAACCTCAAAAGAATCGTACTAGTAGCACATAAGGCTTTTCAATACCACAACAAATCCATGGCAACCAAGCCAACAATAACGAAATGTACCACAGCACACAAAACCTTGAATCAAAATCAATTGAGAACCACAACGCACAAGTCGTAACAACCTATACCACATAAACAATAGAACCGAAACTTTACATGCAATTAACTTATAAACACTCCACCTTACATCAATAACAATAAACACAAATACACAAATCGATGCCAAATGTAATACCAAAAAACCAAAGAAACTGACAAATGCTATTACAAGTTAAATTATCATGATAAAATATATAGTAAAAACAAGTTAAGCAGCAACATCCACAATCTACTCGACATGTATTCTTTCATAATAAGTATGCAGTAACACCAAATAGCATAACACAAACATCGAAACAAACCTCAACACACAGGCACACAGAACGTCAAACGTAGCTACCTGATCAGAATGCACAACCACCAACCATAGAAACAGTGCGTGGAACAATACCTTCGCCACCCACCCCCACACCGCCGTCAACCTCGTAAACCCCAGCACAAATCTTGTAGCATAAGGCCTACCCCACAGACACTGAAATTCAATATGTATGCGTGCGCCCTAAACCATTTAAATAACAACACCTACATTCTGCAATACCTGAGTAAACTAAAGTACAACTTATTAGAAAACCGTAAAGTATAGCAAACTCCATATATACAAAACCGAACAACAATCACAAAATAAACCATACTAACCTAATTCTCTTCAAACAAACTTATAGAAGCCCACACAACCCATCCAAGAAAACTATAGCAGATCATTGCTGAGTGCACTTGCGGATCAAATCCAGTTATAAAACAACATTTCACACAAGACTTTCAAAACCGCATCAAAACTTAAAGTATATAAGATCAATCTTAAGACAGCATAATGTATAAAACTAATACAACCTGTCTCACCAATTTCAAGCAAAATTTAAGCGTCAACAACCCAACTCATAAACACACACCTTAAAACGAACAAATCATCATCGTTACAAATCCACACAGTATATCGTATATCCATAACTTAACCGTACACAACGGAATAGACAGTCACCTCAATCCTACTTACACAAGCTACAGCACACTCACACAAAACGCGTTACACCCAAGTAATCCAAACACAATAAATTACCCACCAAGTAATTCAATCAGAAACCATAATACCTACTGTAATAGAAAGAATCGTCAATGCTAGTCTACAGGTAATTATGTAACCCAAAACACTAAAATATGAATGTAGTTGTTAAATACCCAATACGTATGCACGTAAAACCGACGTTCCCAGCAAGTAATCCGAAACGAGGCTCACAAAATCCAATGTTACCAGCGAAATAAATATCATAAAACCACGAAGCAATACCAAAAGCAGATAAAATATAGTACGCACATGAACTACTTTCAAATATCAAGTATAAGGCAAACTCAAACAACAGTCCATCAACTAACCAACTTATAAAGCAAATCAGTACCATCACTCCCACAATCCTCAAAATATGGCATACACAAACAGGAAAAATCACGTCCAAACAAAATTCAAAATTCTTAAACGTACAAACTACATCACGTCAGCAGGCAACCCGAACTCACAAACGTAAGTTACAGACCAAGCAATCACAAACTAACGTACAGCATCCTAAACACATAACTAAATTATTCCATTACTACGCACTAAAACCAACAATCTTACACCAACATTAGCAGGAATCATGCAATATATCATTAACATATCCAAGTCAACAGTTGAAAATCATTCACACGTAGCATAAGCAACAAAATCACAGTGCATCTGTAACATTTGATTACACACCGAAGCGCCTCAAACCCACCACGGAAATGAAAGCAAACCACCAGAAGCTCCAAAACCAGCACAACAAGTACATCACCACACAATCATTCACAACACAGCATCAACTCAACTCTACCACAATTACAACGTAATACGTAACTAATGAAATCATCAGGCACACGCTATAACTAACGCAGCAAGCTAACAACCCCAGCCCACACAAAGGCAAACCAAAAAAGAGTGAACCAAACAGAGGCCATCAACAAGCTTCAAACAAACCACAAACTACCTCACAATGCCCATCATTACACGCAAACCCTGCAAGGTCACCATAAATAATCTTACCTCTCAAACAAAATAAAGTGCATCAAGTACTACAAAATAAACCACTAAGTTAACGCAGAACTCTCACGTCCTTAACAAACGTCCGCGTAAACAGGTCACAATCAGTATGCAGCAACCAAAGCATACTACATAAGTGCCCTGCCACCAGTCTATCAAAATACCATCACACAGGCGTACAATTACATTAAACCTGTACAGCAGTATCAAAACTACCAGCTTAACGCAATATCCTGGAATAGAAAACAGTAAAGTTGATAGTATATCCCACAAGTAAACAAACTCATATCTAAACAGTAGTAAAACCCACATGCACCATACCCACAACACAACAGCAATGTCAAACCCTCCAAACAAACAAAGCTTGCCTACTTTCCAATTAACAAACACACTCTAAACATAACGCCTTGTAACCACTCACAACTATGCAACCTACCATGGGGCCTAACGGCCGCCAACTAAAACTCCCAACAAACACGCAACAACATGGGCGCAACACGCCCATCGCCCACCACTTAACAAAGACAAACCCTCAGACATTGCCCTCACAAGCCCAATGCCTAGAAGCAATAAACACAAAATACAATATCACCCCAAACGCATCGAATTAAATCCGACTAATGCAAGCCCACGACAAACAATTCCAATCTGAAAGCCCACCTCAAACCGTACACATATAATGAAGCACAATCATGTACTCAAGCAACTATAATCGCACCCACCTCTACTTACCACAAGTAATACAATCGAGTACCCGCATAGTGCAACCAACCTCAAACATTCAAGCAAACACCTGCAGCAACTACGTAAAGTGATGTTCTAACTATCAACAACACTATAAACACACTTGAACACATTTGTAAAACACAAAAAACAGTAACAACAAACCTAACCATCCGCAGCTGTTAACACAAGTACACAAGGTTACAATTCCAGAGTTAAATAAATGCACCACACCATTGCGCGGCCAAATGAAGTTCTGGTGCTCCAAAACAAAATTCGAAACAACCTAAAACATCACAAGCAACACGCAATTAGTAGCTAAATACCCACCACAAACAGAACCAATCATAAGCGCAAATGGTTTGCATGTAAACCTCAGGAAATAAACTATCACCACAGTAGCATCCCAAAAACGATAAACACTCAGACAAGCAATTTCAGTCAACGTCCCCGGAAAACCAAAACATAATCAATAAATGTAAGAATCTATCAAATCAAACCATAATCCAATAAGCAGCAAACTCATCTTAAGCTGCAAACAAGTCACCCGCAACTATGCTACAGGGAAACTCCACAGGAGAATCATGCAATCCCACCTGCAACGCAACACCAACGTAGGCTACAACCCCACAAAATTAAACCTAACACGCGCACTTACCAAAGTGTCTAAACACAGAACACCAGAAAGAAAAACACGAGTAGTATACACGTACCCACAACCACAAATCACCAACTCCGCTATAAACCACCAAGAGTAATCTCTAGATACATAAACATACGTACACATAAATCGTTTTAACACGTTGCACCTGCTTCGCAACTTATTGTGAATCTCACACCTAAGTGCAACTACAAGCGTAACTACCTGCCCGAAAATCCAGATTGCTCAATAATGTCAAACTTAGGCCAAACAAAACTAACGCATTAAGGAACATGCAACATCAACACGTCCCATGCAATTCAACAATAAACTCTTGTCAACCTGCCATAACCGTATACACCCAACGACTACATATCCTTGCGAGGTGCACTACCTATTACAGAGTCTAAAGTAACAAATCAAATCCCGTGCTGCGCCAGCCCAATAGGCGCAAATGCAATAACCCTACAGTGTCCTAACAACGCAATTACATCTAAATAACTAAAACCAGCGCACTCGTAGCAGCGCTCTCAAAGAGCAATCATAACACAGCAGAACAAACCTGCAAGCAGCCCTAAACAAATGCACAAACAAAACTCAACAGACACAAACATCCCGTGTCACAAATTTAAGCATGCAACCACCTACACAAACCCAACCTCCGCTAACAATCAAGCAGCTGTAGCAACAACAAATTTACAGCACAAATTAATTGCAATCGTGGCAGGATGGTCCAGCCCACAACCTAGCAGAAACTCTAATACAGCACCTACCCAGCCAACACATATTACCTAACAACTACAAACTCTGTCACAATACCAATTCATCACGCAAACACAAGTCAAACTCACGCAACTTAACACGTTCATACATCGGCGCTTAAACGCAAGCCCACATAGCGTCAGCACCACCAAAAACTACCCATGCCGAGCAATACCAACACAATCAACAAAACGCGCAGTCAGTTTTAAAAATCATGTTTCCAAAGAAATCCCCGTGTAACCTACGCGAAAGCCGAACTTACGCAAACTTTGTAAATTGACTACACAGCGAAACTTACACCCCAAACAAACTCAAGCATGCAACCTCTTGCAGCCACAAAATCTTCTGGATCCCGTAAATCATCCACAGTGCCAGGTACAATGAAGCAAATGATCGTACCACACCAACCTATATGTAGCCTAAGCTAACAAACTGTAAAAACTTACAATCTACAAACAGCTACAAAACCCTACCAGAAGCAGTACCCAAAACTTCATGCACCAAAGAAAACCATCAAGTCCAAACCCAAAGAACCTACCGATCCAGAACCCTCAACCAGCTACACCTATGTTAATACCCAAGGTTAAAATCACTTAATTACCACCCAAGTTACAAGGCACAACTTGTGCTCATAACGCCAACCCCAGCAGTAACACAACAATAACGCACCACCCTAGGCAACTACCATAAACCTATAGTACCCACATTCATACCCACTCATCACCCGTCAACGCACCATAAACATCAGCACATCAAATTTAATCGCCAAACCCTAAACCTCCCTAAATAAAAAGCACCCAAGCACACAGCAACAAAACAAACCCTAAAGCAACATCCCCAACAATTTAACCTATAAACCCGAAATACGTAAAGGCACACCACGACCCCCAAACACTCGTAAACAGGCTATCCACACTGCAAACCAGGCAACCCAAAATTGGCTCCTACACGGCCTGCAAACGATACAACGAATTATTAATACAAGCCCGAATATCAGTCTCGTGCAACCCACCCGTAGGCATGCCTCCAGACCAGCCTACCTCCTACGCGGAACGTACAACACCTAAAGCAATAACGTCTGCAATCCACCCCCAAAATAACGTCACCAACTCAACACCATGCACCTGTACAAACACTACGACTTATATTATATCAACCCTCCACCCGCAGGTTTAGCAAGGCACTAGCAAAATGCCACCAAGCACCCCAACGTTATTGGCCCAGAGAAACCTACCAGTAACGCAAATTCCAGAAGCCACCACGAATACACAGCAACCCAGCGACCCTCATCTTGCAGCCACAAGCCCACGCAGCATTACCAGAAACCACAAGCAAGCTCACAAAACTACCTAAATAAATGCATTGTCACTCTTCAAGCCCAAAGTCAGCCCACAATCGACAAAATCCAACCACGTACAGCACTACCTCTGGCGTGCAATCACCCATCTACCACGGAACCCTACTGCACCAGCAAAATACCCACCACACTACCCGCAACATAGCTCTAGAGAAATCTACCCTAAACGCCAAAACTGTGAGTCAACATCCCCCAGAGCAGAAACCACCTCCAAGCACCCCAAAATCGCGTAGGTACTAAAACCCCAAGCATACTACAAACTGCAAAACAAAACCCGCCGACGGCATTTGCATGACACCAAACCAAACTGCACAGCATCAGTGTATCCCACTCATAAACACTAAATCTACCATATATTATATCAACCCTCCAGCACGCAGGTTTAGCGAGGCACTAGCAAAATACCACTCTAAACACCACAGTAGCACCGTTCCCATGAAGCCTACCCAACAGCGCAACTGCAGTTACCTCCATGAATACACAACAATCTAGCAACCACCAGATGCCAGGCACAAACCTACACAGGCACATCAGAAAACACAAATAGGAGTCAAAATAGCCTTAACAAAGGCACTTGTACCTCCAAACCCAAACCACCTACAACCCGCCAAAATCCAACCACATACAACATTAACTTTATCCCATAAACCACCCACCTATCACGGAACCCACCACACCGACAAAATACCCACTACACTACTCGCAACACATCTCTATAGAAGCTACCTAAATGTTAAAACACCAGTACAACGGCTCCCAGAGCAGAACCACTACTTACACATCCAAAATCGCGCACGCGCTAAAGCTCCCAAGCATGCCGCAAACTACAAACCAAACCAAGCCAAAAGTATGTACACGTCACTAAAACCAAACCGATCCATCCCGACATCCCCACCCGTAAACACTAAGTCTACCTTATATTATATCAACCCTCCAGCACACAGGTTTAGCGAGGCATTAAACAAATCACCACCCTAGCTACCCCAGGGCTACCGCTACAGAGAATCCTACCCACACCACACAAAGTATAGTACCACCATGGGCCCACAACAGCCTAGCGATCACCAGTCCGCAGGCACAACTCGTACAGAAATAGCAGAAAACCCAAGTAGACCCACAAAACAACCTAAGTAAGCACAATTACAATCCCAAAATAAAGTTCCAACTACACCCCGACAAAATCCAACCATACAACACTAACTTGAGCTTAAAGTCCATCAAACCCAGCGCGCAAGCCCTACTCCAGAGGTAAAATACCACACCCACAACTCAAATCCCAGCTCTATAGGAAGCCCTCCTCAATGTCACATCACAGACAAACCCAAGGTAGAAGCCCACCTGCACACCCACAAAATCATGCGAGCACTAAACCCCAAGCACCGCAAACTGCAAACCAAACCCAGATGAAGACATCTACACGTTACTGAAACCAAACCGACCTGCGCTCAGCATGCATCACCATAAACACCAAATATACCTATATTATATCAACCCTCCAGATCACAAATTCATCAAGGCATGCACAGCAATACCGTTGATCTGCCACAGCATAACACCAAAATCCAAAAACCACGCGCACCAGCAACACCTGAAACTAGCAGTACTGCAAAGCCCAGACATCTAGACCAAATCTACACCAACGGAAATTTCGGTCGCAAACACAAGCACACGCGCCCACAACCACCAAAACTAACGCTCCGGCACTGCAAGCTCACGATCCACCCAACCCAGCACAGTGAACCGATCAAATCCAAGCCAAATTGTCGCATGCAAGACTAGGCACAACCGTTATTGTAGTGAACCAATAACCCGCAAAAACTACCAGAGTAACCCACAATCACAAGTAATACAAAAGAACCAATACGGTCAGACAACCTCACCTCGGCATAAAACTATCAAACGTACTACAACCAGAAACCTAGCTAGCAGCAACCACTATGTTCAGCAGTACGTGCTAGTAACTCTCCCCATGACAAGAGCAATAAAGTTACACATATCAGCAAACCCCAATCGCAAAGTCCAAACACTCCATAACGCAAGTTCAAAATCCCACTATGCACAACCGTTAAACGAAGCTAACAACCCTACAAGTCACATGCCACCACGTAAAACAGTGATTACATCACAGCCATGCCGAAACCCGGAAGTATTAAGAACCACCCATAGTACGAAACAAAATTCGGCCATTATAAATAAAAGGCATGTTAGGCTTGTAAATACAGCAACAAGCAATAACTACCAGTAATACAACCAAACGGTTCCAACGCAAACCCCTGACACAACCGCACAACCCATGCAAGCATCACAAACTAATAAACAGTAATCTGCAAGCAACACGAATCCAAGAAGTAAACCTATCCGGAAGGCCACTACACAACGCTACAAATCAAAAGCAAGCAAACTAGCAATTCACCACATGGCACCCAGAACACACCGAACCGGAAATAACAGCCCTGTTCACAACTCTGTAATGGGAAACAATGTACATTTGCGCACAATAATGCCAAAAGGCAAGCACCCCACTCACAACACAAAACCAAAATACCAATCAGCATGTTCTAAACACAAGCCAAAACACGGAAGCAACTAAAACCCATAAACATGCTTCGAACATCTAAGCAGTCAACTTTAAACCAAAACACCCCACGTTTCACAATATGCCAAACACATCTCGCAATCAAATGCATCCCAAAGAGGCTCCAACGAGTAAAAGTGTAACCATATTACAAACTTAATAATTAAATGTAAGTCATGCACCAACCTATAAACCCACAACAACCCTGAAAAAACGAATCTGTCAATGTAACATCATAAATTAGGCATGTCTCGCAAGGCAAATGCCAAACTATAAAAGTATGCAGCCAAGCAAGCAGCGCAATATAGCAAATCATGTCCTCGCAAAGTTCTAAGTAGCAACGTGCCCGTAACACCAGTTAGTAAGTATCATCACACAACGAACTAAATAATCAGCAATCTAGTAACGGCCCAACAAATTCTTAAACCAGTCGGTAAAACATTGCGATAGAAGTTCCACCAGCTAGCAACAATTAGCCAGCAGTATGCGATCATAAACGGAAAGCCTCAACTAAGTCAAACCAACCTACAGGTAATACCTACTGCAATCCGCAAACACACACAACAACTAAACCAATCAAAACACCAGGCCCAACAATCAAAACCACCAGTCCAAACCATAAAATACCCAACGAAACCAACGCAAACAAGTTGTAGTAACTTTGCTATATGAGCTACAAATCATTTAATTAACCCCTGCGAAAAGCACACCTCCAAGCCAAAATCAACTAAGTACCTATGCAACATAAAAGTGGCACATCAAAACAGCAAACCAACACAAGTATATATCCGATACAGAAACGAATCAATGTAATCGCTGCAAAATACGCAATGTCGTACAAACACAACAAACACCAGCATTAAACACAAACAGAACCGTAAACAAAAGAAATAACACACAAACAATATACAGTTTAAACTCACAAATCCACCAAACCCTCAAACAGCTACCTACTAAAACCTCGCAAACACAAAAGCGCATCTCCGTAACCTAAGCAGCACCATCAACAAAATTAACACAAACTGCGTGTAGCGCTAAACCATACGTGCAACAACTAAGTAGTCGTCCAGACCCATCCATGCCGTCAACCCCACCCCACTAATAGTCAACACACAATTAATCCTGTTCCAAATCCCTCGCACTAAAACTCACATTGCACCCTAGCAATGCATAATATCACAGCTACACGGTTCATACAGTCTCAAAAAGAAAGCAAACACACCACAAGTTTATTCACTAGTAAAACACCAACTACAAGAATCAACAACAATGTCGTCCCAACTTGCCAACCATGCCCAAACATCGGCTACAAATTACAACCAGCTAACCAAAATCAATAACGATTTAAACAAATAACTATGGAAGCATCTAAATAAGCACCTAACGTAAAAGCCACTGAAACGGCCAGTCACCACAATCTACTGTAAGCAACAAACAAATCACGCCTAACCAGAACAGCAAGTCAACCATATACTGTCTACAGCCCAAGAATCGGCCAACTAAATACAAATCACTTGGGTAACAAATACCCTCGTGCAGGCAACATCACTAGTAATAACATGCAAACATAGTCGTAAACAAAAGCCCACAGGGTGGTTAAACAAAACACAAACCATCTGGTGACCAAATCTTAAACAATCATCTTGTAATCAATAAGGGTACTAGAACAACGTGCAAATCAATGAAGCTCCATTAACCAGAAATTATAAGCAACAGCGATAATCACACAAATTTAAACCACCAAACTCAACCGTAAACGCAATGTCCGCACACGTTAATCCAAATAACTACAATCACTAAGTTCTAAGCACAACTTATAAATCCTTGACAAGTATCAAACTCAGCTACATCAGCAACAATAACAAGTAATCACCCCACAAAATCGCAACCTCTGCAAGAACCATTAAGCACTGGCTGCATCGTAATCATGAAACACAATCACGACACACAAAGGCATAAGTTACTAGCAACATAAAAATCTCCAAAACAATACGGCAATAGATTCACTCGCCAAGCATAAACAAGCAGTACAACCAACCAGCACGTAATCAAGCAAACGTGGCACTCAACAACTATCGTTAAAGTAGTTAATTCACATCAGCAATAAATCTGCATTACTACAACAATTACATCAACTCTTGAGGCATCCGTCGAATAAATAAGCGTAGTATAACACAACAACAACGAAACAATTAGCAGCACACGGTACTAATGCCAACATAACGACAATACCAACTGCGCCGTAAACAAAGCATTAACTAATGATTTAAAGTCATATAAGTAAATACAGCTCAGCGGGATCCTAACAAACTTCAATTGCATTCCCCGTAGCAGGCAAACAGTCCAACCGTCGGCAATCTACCAAATTTAGTACATCGAGTACATATGACATATAATAAAAGTAAAACCAACACTTCCAAACCACAAACAACTACTGAACCTATCAACAATCTAACCTAACTTCCATATTCAACACAACTAATAACGTAAAT